>ML782488.1:352489-371774 GCA_009831015.1 Picea engelmannii | reverse complement strand
ATGATAAACAAATAGACAGTGCTCTCAAAGATTGATTAATCAGCAGGTAGCTTTAAAGTGGGTGGAGAACAAATTGTAACTAAACCAGTGCAAAGCAGGGTCTAAGAGACAATCAAGAGACTTATTATCAGGCTATGAGCTAACAATGGGATAACAACCATTCAAAGCTTGACAACACAGATAATAATGCAGAAGAAAGATGGAAAGCTGACAATCAAAATTGAAAGGAACCTGTGATCTGTATTAACATAGAAAGTCTGAGTACAAAAAGAGTATTACTATATCCAGAATCGAACCCTTAGAACTCCAAATGTCTTTGGATTTATAGCCTCTTACAATCAGTTTCAGATCCTAAAACAATGGCTCTGATATTCTAAAAATAGAAAGTCAAAACTAATTTACAAAAGATAAGGAGAGATCCTTAAGATGAGGTCAACCTCTATCTTTTGGTCTTCAAACATTGGTTGAAAGTTGATGAAGTGTAGCCTAGCCTTCCAAGGCTCTTTGATCTGTCCCTTTGAAAGTGGAATTCNAATTTGATGATGTGTGCCAAAAATCCCTATCATTTTTCCCTTGAAAATCACTAAATCTAGTAAAAAATTGCCCTTTTGACTTTCATCTCCAAGAATGGCCTTCATATTTTGATTTGATAATTCATAACCAGCTTATTGAAGAAGGATTCAAACCGTTCAAACCCAAAAATTCTTGATCTGGGTGAAAATTTGACTATCCTGGCCGTGACAACTTTCAACAGTGCACCTGCCTGAAAAAAACGCTCCTTAGCTGCGGAAAGTCGCCACTTTCAACAGCTAACGGGTCATAAAATGTCGATTTGCGCTGTTGAAAATGGGCAGATTTTCAAAATCGAATTTCTCGGTCATAGAAAACCCGTTTTTCATGTATGAATAGTCGATCGACATCTAGAGAATCTCAAATTTCCAATGGTGTTGTCAGATCTTAATTTGGAGCTCAGAAAGGGATTGAAAAGTGCCCTGCAAGTTTAAGTATTATTTTTCTCATTTGCAATTCAAAACCCTAAACGATCCTTTGTGAACAATGTCTGCTATGGAACCAAAGATTTTATTTGATGTTGCCAACCCAGGAGTACAGCCTCTGTTAGCTGTTGATAATCTTGACTTTCCTCAGTGCGCCTCTTTGTAAGCCCCTGTTAGCTGTGGAAAGTATGCACTTTCCACAGTGCACCGCTTTGTAGAAGATACTCCTTAGCTGCGGAAAGTAATTACTTTCAACAGCGCGTCATATCGATTGAAAAGAGCTCCTTAGCTGTTGAAAGTGGGCACTTTCCACAGCGCACAATGAATCTTTGAAAACATGTTAGCCGTGGAAAGTAAAAAATGACAATTTTGAAAAAGAAGACTTTACAATCCCAATTATTTCTAAGTCAAACCAAAATCTAAAATTTTTCTCAGCTATAAAAACTCAAAAGTAACTTGAGGACGCTACCAATAACCATGATATCCACTACAAAATTCAACCGAAAGAACGGTTTCATTTTGGGAGTTAACACCAGGGATCTTGCTACCTCGGAGGTTCGTGAGGTAAGAGCCCAAAGGTTGGGTGCTCCAAGTCGCGAGTAGCGAAGTGCCGAGAGCCAAGCACGAGAGAACACATGGCAACACTTCAAGGTGGGGCCCGTGTGATTGACAGGTGGACACACATCACCTAGAGAAGGGAGTCAATGCTCTGTTGACTCCTCGTGTCTCAGGGATTCGCGGGAGAAGGGCATGAAAGCTCAACACTTGGACTTACGAAGTCACGAGCAGCGAGAACGCAAGAGGGAAAAGTAAATATCGCCTCTCGAGGGTTCGTGAAGGGAAGGTGCCAAGATTTTGACGCTACAACTCGTGAAGGGGCGAGTTGCGAGTAGTGCGAAGGGAAGGTCAACCTTCGTTGACTTTCAAGTCTCGAAGGATCGCATAAGGGGAGGAGCGAGAGTTCAACCATTGACCTCATTAAGCGGCGAATAGTGAGAGGAGCTAGAGTTTAGCCTAGCCGGCGGTCATGCGTAGAGGACGCTGATAGAAGGAAACTATACCCATTTTGTGATCTCGGGTATCGGTGATTTGTGAAGGAAATTCAAGGGTCTTTGATTCACAACTCGTGAGGTCGCGAGTTGTGAAAGGTGCCTGGTTTTTTTGGCCTATAGTCCTAACCCATGATCACAGGGAGGTGAATAGGGAAGAACTAGCCCGCACTAGACCCCCATAGGACTTCGGGGATTCTGTTCCTTGAGGAAGAACAAAAAATTTTATTATTTAGGTAGTGGGTATGTTACAATGGAGGATCTACTTGAGGAAATTCAGGAGCTGTTGGAAAATTTTGTTGACATAGTAGTGGATGATTTGTTGAGCTCATTACCACCTATCATAAGTATCAGCCATCACATAGACTTGATACCATAAGCAAGCCTTCTGAATAAAGCAACGTACAGATTGACACCTCAAGAGAATGAGGAGGTAAAAAGATAGGTTCAGGACTTGTTAGACAAAGGTTTGGTTAGAGAAAGTTTGAGTCCATGCGCAGTACCAACTGTGTTGAGTCCGAAGAAGGATGGAGGATGGAGAATGTGTACAGACTCAAGATCCATAAATAATATCACCATCAGGTACAAATTTCCATTGCCAAGGATGGATGACTTAATGGATTGTTTGAGTGGAGTGAACTAATTTTCAAAAATAGATTTGAAAAGTGGATATCACCAGATAAGGATGAGAGAAGGTGATGAGTGGAAAACAACCTTCAAGACAAATGAGGGATTGTATGAATGGCTTGTTATGTCGTTTGGCTTAACAAATGCCCCGAGTACTTTTATGAGATTGATGAATGAAGTGTTGAAGGATTTTATTGGTAAGTTTGTGATCGTATATCTGGATGATATATTGGTCTTCAGTAAAACTGAAGAAGATCATCTGAGGCACTTAACATTAGTGATGAGGAGGTTGCAGCAGGAGAAGCTGCTGATAAATTTAAATAAATCCTCTTTCATGAAGACAAAGCTCATTTATTTGGGTTTTGTGATCTCTTCGAATGAATTGAAGATGGATCCTGAAAAGGTGAAAGCAATCAAAGAATGGTCGTCACCAAGGAATATATTTGAGGTAAGAAGATTCTATGGATTAGCAAGTTTCTATCGGAAGTTCATAAGAAATTTCAGTGAGATCGGTGCACATATGATGGATATGGTGAATAAAATACATAAGTATTTAAAATGGACAGAAGAGGCTGAGAATAGATTCAACATATTGAAAGAGAAGATAACATAACAATCGATTCTGGTTTTGCCGAATTTCGGGAAGACATTCCAGGTGAGATGTGATGCGAGTGGAGTTGCAATTGGATTGGTATTGAGCCAAGATAATAGGTATGTTTCATATTTCAGTGAGAAGCTTAATGACACTAAGAGAAACTACTCCACCTATGATAAAGAGTTCTATGCCATAATTCAAGCCTTGAAGAAATGGAGGCACTATCTTGTTCCAAAAGAGTTTGTTTTGTATAGTGATAATCAGGCTTTACAATTCATAACCAGACAGGAGAAGTTAAACCAAAGACATGCTAAGTGGATCGAGTTCATGCAAAATTTCACTTTTGTCATTAAACATATTTCTGGTAATGCTAACAAGGTGGTTGATGCATTGAGCAGGAGATGTCTAATTCTGCAGGAATTTCAAGTGAAAACCTTGGGGTTTGAACACCTTAAGGAAATGTATCATGATGATCCATATTTCAAAGAAGCATATGAAGCATGTGTGAATCTTGTGCTCAGAGACAAAATCCAGTGGGAAAAATATCTGATTCAGGATGGGTTTTTGTTCAAAGGATGCCAGTTGTGCATACCAAAGTGTTCGATGAGGGAGAATTTGCTGAAGGAAAAGCATAGTGGAGGTCTAGCTGGACATTTCGGCCATGAAAAAACGTTTGCACATTTGAATGGCTCGTATTATTGGCCAGGTATGAGGGAAGAGGTGAAAATTTTTGTGAACAAATGTAATATTTGCCAGTATGCAAAGGGGAAGAAACATAATACTGGGTTGTATCAACCATTACCTATTCCAGAGAGGCCTTGGGATGCAATAAGCATGGATTTTGTGTTGGGATTGCCAAGAACACAAAGAGGAAGGGATTCCATATTTGTGGTAGTGGAAATATTTTCAAAGATGGCACACTTTATCCCATGCCAGAAAACCAATGATGCAATGCATGTTGCTAACTTGCTTTTCAAGGAAGTTGTAAGACTCCATGGATTGTCGAGGAGTATTGTTTTAGACAGGGATACCAAATTTCTTGGTCATTTCTGGAGAATGTTGTGGAAGAAGTTGGGAATGGAACTATCCTTTAGTTCTGCATATCACCCTCAAACGGATGGACAGACTGAGGTGGTGAATCAAAGTTTAGGAGATTTGCTGAGAATTTTGGTCACTGAACATCATAGCTAGTGCGATCAAATTCTAACATAAGTAGAGTTTGCATACAATGACTCAGTGAACAGAAGTACCTGGAAGAGTCCATTTCAGATAGTATATGGAATGAATTCGAGGGGAGTGTCAGAGTTAACATATCTGGAGCAGAGTGAATTTAGAAGCGTTGGAGCTAAAGACTTCATTGCAAAAATGCAGGAACTTCATAATCAGATCAAGGAGCAGTTGAGGAGGAGCATCAATGAATATAAACGCAGGGATGATCAACATAGGAGGAAACTTTAGTTTGAAGTCAGAGATCAAGTTCTAGCACATCTTAGTAAGGAGAGGTTCTCAAGAGGGACATGTAATAAACTAAAGTTGAAAAAGATAGCACCGTGCAAAATCCTAAGAAAAATTGATGAGAATTCTTATGAGATAGAGATGCTAGAAGATGTGGGTATATTGCCCATATTCAATATTGTAGACCTGTATCCCTACAGGGAAGATGGAACCGGAGGATCCAAAGACCAGAAGGAGATCCAGTGGAAAAGCAGATGCATGTAGTAGAAAATCTGTAGATGGAGCAGATCGTAGATCGACGAATTGGTAAGAAGACCAGAAAGAAAACATATTTTGAGTATTTGGTAAAGTGGAAGGGACGTCCAATAGAAGATGCTAGTTGGGTAAGCAAAGCGGACATCCAGAAGCATGGAAGGTCAGTGCAGGAGATCATGGACAAGAGCCCATGAATTTTTCATCCAGGGAGTATGATGCAGGAGCATCGCGAACAAAGCACAAGCAGAGGACAACTAAGCACCCAACGTGCATTTTGAAGTATTTTAATTTTTGAAGAAGGCGTATCACATATTTTTTTTGAAAAGAATTTTAATTAAAGAACATCTTTAATAATGTAGAATTGGATAACCTCATGAGGACATCGAATAATGTATTCCCTTTTAATGTAGCTGAGTGCAGTACAGATTCGATGTGTTCGATCTTATCTGTCTGTCACAAATATTTATGTAATAAATTCTAGTAGTTGATAGCTTTTAATTCAATAGGATATCTCTAGAGTAGTTGGTTGTTGATAATTTGTTGATGGGTTGCTGAAGTGGTAGTTGTTTCCATTGTAGATGAGAGCCGAGAGCTACCGAGAAGCAGTGTATGAACACATGTATATTTTAGTTTAATGATTATAACAGATATGTATTGTCCCAAATGCATGGTATTGCTATGTCTATTTGAATGAATGAATGGTAGACTATCTGTTTATTTGAAATTCTCTGTTATTTCTTGTTCTTGTGTTTATGAATGCATTTACATGGTTGAATGTACGAAATCTATGAATATTTAAATAAGTTTCAATTGTTTCTCTTCTATGAGCAAGTGCAAGTGTGCATAGTGTCCACAAGGAGTGCGTTGACATAGTATGTTTCGAATCATGAGCTCAAAGAGATAACATGAATTTATGCGTGCGAGGAGTGCATAACATCTGCAAGGTGTGCGTGACAGAGTCTTTTGAATTAGAAGTTCAGAGGGGTTAGCAAAATTCCCCCACAATGAAGCTAAGAAGTGGAGGAGGACCTGTTGCAAAGCGTGCACAGGCTGGGATTTGACTAAGGGTCGAAGAAAACATCCTAAGGAGACCAAGGTTCGAAAGGAGAAAATATCAGGAGGAAGAGTGGCAAGAAGTATTCAAAGGGAGGAGTTCCTTGAGGTTTCCCAGAATCAACAAAGTGAGATCCATCCAGGAGGGATTAAGATCGTTCCAGATCATCAGATTTGGGAAGAGTTGCACGGAGGCTAGTCCCGAGGTGTTTCGACATTTCAGAATTTAGAGCATTTCGAAGTGTTGAGAAATGAGGTCACCGAAGTCATGAAATTGTGAGGCAAATCTTAATCGTTGGATGTGAGGAGACACGTGGCAACAAATTAGAGAGAATTCGGGAGTTGGAGGTCCGGAGGAAGAAAGTGTGGAGTAAGTGAAATTTCGCGAAGTCATGAAAACTAAAGGACAGTTGGATCGTCGGATCCAGGGAGATGCGTGGCAGAGATCCATGAATCACACAGAAGGAGGTTGCAATATCACCGAAGCTCGATGTGGAAAAGGGGTTGGCCCGAGGTTATAGCACACAATCATAGAGGAGAAAGATTCTAGCGCAAGACTAGTACTTACCAATCAATGTCGCTAAGCGCTCGAGAGAGGAGTTGCAGGTAGTTTGAGCTTGCAGGGGACATCAAGGGGACCTGTGTGTGTGTATTAATTGTTCAGGGTCTGTTGAAGGCCTGAAGAGCTAATTCAGCTCAAGAGATTGAAGATCCGAGACCGGGAGGTCGCAGAATCCCTAGGAGGGAAGGTGGTGTTTCCATCACCTAACATCCTTCTCCTAAGTTACTCATAAGATTAGAAGTTTCATGCAAAGTCTAGTTCCTCCCTCAAGACATGGATGGCCCTTGTTATATAACATTCAAGGGATCCAACCAATAGGTCTAAATGGAAGATATAGTTGAATATTTTAATGGATTGAGTAGAGATTTAGTCTTATCCCCTTGTTCATGAGTCTTCCTTATCATGGAATGGAAGGAAGTCGAACAAATCTTGAGGAAAATAATGTAATCCACCCAGATCCCTCTCCAGAGATGCCCCTAGAATCAAGGGATTTTACCAAATCTGCTTGGTCTATGATCCAGGTGGATATCGATGGCCACCCACCTTTTCCAACTTACTCAAAACATTTTTCTGGCAATTTTGGTAATTTACTATTTCTAGTAGTTTTTAACTGCTAGGGCCATTTTGAGGGCCTAAATGAAGGTTTTTTGGGATCGAGCTTCTCAATTATAGCAAAAATTTCTCATTGATCCCCCAAAACGAATCTCCTCGAAAATACCTTTCCAACGAGCTATCGTGCGCGCCAAACGAAGATCGCATGCCAAAGTTACGCCCCCGGGAAGTTGATACACCAAACTACCCAAAACAGGGACCACAAAACTATTGGCTTTTCATCTTCCGGGGTTAGGATTTTGGATTTCTTTATGATAAAAAGGCCTTTGGAGCCTTATTGTAAAATCATCTTCTTGTTAATGCGAGTAGCAGACACATCTCTTCTCATATATAAGATGCCACCATTCTAGCGAGTCTTTCACTTTGCATTTTTACAGTCTTTTTACATTTTCGCTCATTAATAGAAAATTGTGTATTACTGTATCTCTATGTTTATGGTTTCATCTATGATACATTTATGTTATATTATTTTATATCCAATATATCTCTGTACATTTATTTATTTATCTTCTCTCTCATTTTGTGCCGAAAATAATCTGGATCAGTGGTATCAAAGCAGGCTTCTCTTGATCGTTTTTCAGTGCATGTCCCCAACGAGGTCCGAGTATAACAAGTTGGGTCTAGAGATTGTCTCTCTTGAAGACAATCGATCACACACGTCCAAGAAACCCTCCATGGAGGAAGAAAATAAAAATGACAGACCAGACGATTCTATTAATTTTGTGCTTGAGCAAGCTCTCACGTGACAGAGGGACGAAATGATGGAGAATTTTTCCCACGTCCTTCAATGCCTGCCGATAACAATAGGCATGTCTTCATCAAGCGACCACTTTGGAAGTACCTTTCCTTTCAAGGTAACAGTTAATTTTGATATTCCCATAATTGAAGGACGGATAGATGCAGATGCCTTAGAAAAATGGTTAAATCTACTAGAAGGTTATTTCTCTGTTCATAATTTCTCCGACAGGGAAAATATCACCTTTGCACTCCTTAAGGCTATCCCCCATGTCAAACATTGGTGGGAAACTTACAAGGATCAAATTTCCACAGAGGATTCTAGAATATATGGGGCCGAGCCCACGTGGGATGTTTTTGTGGATGCGGTAAAGGAACAATATTACCCTGTTGTCAACTATGAGGACCAGTACATGAGATGGACCACACTGCAACAGGAAAGGGGCCAAGCAGTTCCAGAGTTCACCAATACCTTCCATACCTTGCGAACAAAACTGGGTATCAAAGACTCCGAACGACATTTGGTGACAGAGTCTTTTGACTCAAAAGTTTAGAGGGGTTAGCGAAAGTCCCCTACAAAGAATCTAAGTAGTGGAGGAGGACCTGTTGCAAAGCATGCACAAGCTGAGATTTGACTAAGGGTTGAATAAAACATCCTAAGGAGACCAAGGTTTGAGAGAAGAAAATCTCAGAAGGAAGAGTGGCAAGAAATATTCAAAGGGAGGAATTCCTTGAGGTTTCCTAGAATCAACAAAGTGAGATCCATCCAGGAGGGATTAGGATCATTCTAGACCATTAGATATGGAAAGAGTTGCACGGATGCTAGTCACGAGGTGTTTCAACATTTTGGAATTTGGAGCATTTCGAAGTGTTGATAAATGAGGTCGCCGTAGTCATGAAATCGTGAGGCAAATATTAACCGTTGGCTATGAGGAGACATGTGGTAGTATATTAGAGAGAATCCGAGAGTTAGAGGTCCGGAGGAAGCAAGTGTGGAGTAAGTGAAATTTCGCGAAGTTGTGAAACCCGAAGGATAGTTGGATTGTCGGATCCAGGGAGATGCGTGGCAGAGATCTGCGAATCCGGGGAAAAATATTTTGGGAAGAACCAGATAAGGAGGTTGCAATATCACTGAAGCTCGATGTGGCAAAGGGGTTGGCCCGAGGTTATAACACACAGTCACAGAGGAAAAAGAGTCTAGCGCAAGACTAGTACTTACCAATCGGTGCCTCCAAGCGCTAGAGAGTGGAGTTGCAGGTAGTTTGAGCTTGCAGGGGACATCAAGGGGACCTATGTGTGTGTATTAATTGTTCAGGGTCTGTTGAAGGCCCAAAGAGCTAATTCAGCTCAGGAGATTGAAGATCCAAGACCGAGAGGTCGCAGAATCCCTAGGAGGGAAGGTGGTGTTTCCGTCACTTAACATCCTTCTCCTAAGTTATTCATAAGATCAAAAGTTTCATGCTAAGTCTGGTTCCTCCCTCAAGACATGGATGGCCCTGGTTATATAACATTCAATGGATCCAACCAATAGGTCTAAATGGAGGATATAGTTAAATATTTTAATGGATTGAGTAGAGATTTAGTCTTATCCTTTTGTTCATGAGTCTTCCTTATCATGGAATGGAAGGAAGTTGAACAAATCTTGATGAAAACAATGTAATCCACCTAGATCCTTCTCGAGATATGCCCCTAGATTCAAGGGATTTTACCAAATATTCTTGGTCTCTTATCCAGGTGGATATCAGTGGCCACCCACCTTTTCCAACTTGTTCAAAACATTTTTCTAGCAATTTTGGTAATTTACTATTTTTAGCAGTTTTTAACTGTCAGGGCTATTTTGAGGGCCTAAATGAGGTTTTTTGGGATCAAGCTTCTCAATGACAGCCAAAGTCTCTCATTGAGCCCCCAAAATTAATCTCCTTGATGATACCTTTCCAACAAGCTATCATGCATCCCAAACGGAGATCGTATTCCAAAGTTATGCCCTTGGGAAATTGATACACCAAACTACCCAAAACAGGGACCACAAAACTATTGGCTTTTCATCTTCTGGGGTTAGGATTTTGGATTTATTTATGATAAAAAGGCCTTTGGAGCCTCATTGTAAAATTATCTTCTTGTGAATGCGAGTAGCAGAGACAACTCTTCTCAGAGATAAGCTGCCACCATTCTAGCGAGTCTTTCACTTTGTATTTTTACAGTCTTTGTACATTTTCGCTCATTAATAAAAAATTGTGTATTACTGTATCTCTGTGTTTATGGTTCCATCTCTGATACATTTCTGTTATATTATTGTATATCGAAGATATCTCTGTACATTTCTTTATTATATCTTCTTTCTCATTTCGTGCCGAAAATAATATGGATTAGTGGTATGAGAGAACGCTTCTCTTGATCATTTTTCAGTGCATGTCCCCAACGAGGTCCAAGTATAACAAGTTGGGTCTCAATATTGTCTCTATGGAAGACAATCGCTTGCACACGTCCAAGAAAACCTCCATGGAGGAAGAAAAGAAAAGGTCAGACCAGACGATTCTATTAATTTGTTGCTTGAGCAAGCTCTCACACGACAGAGGGACGAAATGATGGAGAATTTTTCCCACATCCTTCAATGCCTGCCGATAACAACAAGCATGTCTTCATCAAGCGACCACTTTGGAAGTACCTGGCCTTTTAGGGTAAAAGTTAATTTTGATGTTTCCATATTTGAAGGATGGATAGATGCGGATGCCTTAGAAAAATGGTTAAATCTACTAGAAGGTTATTTCTCTGTTCATAATTTCTCTGACAGGGAAAAGATCACCTTCGCACTCCTTAGGGATATCCCCCATGTCAAACATTGGTTGGAAACTTACTAGGAACAAAGTTCCACAGAGGATTTTGGAATATATGGGGCCGAGCTCACTTGGGATTTTTTTGTGGATGCGGTAAAGGAACGATATTACCCTGTTGTCAACTATGAGGACCAGTACATGAGATGGTCCACACCACAACAAGAAAGGGGCCAAGCAGTTACAGAGTTCACCAATACCTTCCATACCTTGTGAACTAATCTAGGTATCAAAGACTCCAAACGACATTTGGTTCTTAAATACCGTGGGGCTCTACACAGATACATCCAAACTGAAATGGATTTTCTGGACATCTCATCACTCAGTTCTGCTTATCGATATGCTGTTAAAATTGAGCAGAAGTTTAAGCAATAGAACAAACAGGAGTTTGGGTTTGCAAATCCACAACAACCAAAGTATGATAAAGACGACCCTGACAAACAACATCCCGAAAACCGGTCCAAGCCACAAGAAAAGAAGGGTCACGAAAATACGAAGAAGGAGACTAGAAAATGGTGTGATTTCCACAAAAGCCCCTGGTACAACACCAATGAATGTCGCTCAAAACAGTCATTGGTGGCCGAGATAATAGACAATGAGCCAAACTCTAATTCATAATTTGATTATGAAAATACTGATAGAAGACGGATCATCGACGCAGACCCCACTGCTATTGTCACGACCACAACAATTCAACTAGAAGAACCAACATATTCTGAAGAGGGGGAGCATCTTTTTCATTCATAGATGTGGGTGAAGGGGACCCCGCTGCATTTTATTGTTGATAACGGAAGCCATAAGAACCTCATCTTAGCAGAGGTCATCAAACAATTGGGATTGTCGACAACACCACACCCGCATCCATAAAACATCGGGTGGCTTCGCCAGGGACGAGATCTTCACATTGGCTAGCAGTGTTGATTGTCATACGACATCCATCCCTTCAAGGACAAAGTATTATGTGATGTTTCCCCCTTGGATGTCTGTGATGTTCTCTTGGGCCAACCATATATGTGGAAGTTTCATGCTATTTATGAGTCTTGACCCCGTAGTGTCATTATTAGTTTGGGGGGTCATATCTACAGGATACTAGAGGTAATTTCAACTATTGTCCCACCTAAATAGTGCCACAAGGTAATATCTCATACTACAAAATTAAGCTTCTTCACAGTCTATTCAAAGCGTGAACAAAAGAACACCACTACAGCCCCAGTCCAAACACCTTCTATTCAACAAAAGCAGGTCAACAAGATTTAAACAAAGTGTAAAGATTCCTTTTGCACACAGGCATCTCATGTAGCCAGACTAGTTAAAAAGGTCCAACCCTTCCAGCCACAGGTTCGTGACAACCTTCAACAAACTAAGCAACACAACTTCTCCAACCAGGCAAGCAACTATCCAAAGATGCAGATTCAACAAATGCTCTTCCCTCTCCCCCGGGCACTTAACACAATGGAGACCATTTCTTCCTAAGGAGGGAGGATTGATCTAGGTGGATATCGATGACCACCCACCTTTTCCAACTAGCTCAAAACAATTTTCTGGCGATTTTGGTAATTTACTATTTTTAGCAGTTTTTAACTTCTGGGGCCATTTTGAGGGCCTAAATGAAGGTTTTTCGGGATCAAGCTTCTCAATCATAGCCAAAGGCTCTCATTGAGCCCCCAAAATGAATCTCTTCAACGATACCTTTCCAACGAGATATTGTGTGCCCCAAACGAAGATCGTATGCCAAAGTTACGCCTCGGGGAAGTTGATACACCAAACTACCCAAAACGGGGTCCACAAAACTGTTGGCTTTTCATATTCTGGGGTTAGCGTTTTGGATTTCTTTATGATAAAAAGGCCTTTGGAGCCTCATTGTAAAATTATCTTCTTGTAAATGCGAGTAGCATACAAATCTCTTCTCAGAGATAAGCTGCCACCATTATGTTGATTAAGGTTGGTTGTCATTGATGTCAACCCTTGAACAAAGCCCCATAGCGCAAAGGTATGGGTAATGAACCCAAGTTTGTTTGATGTAAAGATGACTCATTATTGTCTTGTCATGGTTGATAATAAGTAAATACAGATGAACTCCAAAGTGGTCCCCTTATGGTGAAATCCCTCACGGGAAGACGCTTTGCGGAGTGAGAGAACCCATGCTTAATTGTGGAATAATGAGATGAATGATAGTGAATTTGTCATTGAAAATATCCTATATGCATAGTGATTTTCATGCCATTTTCGGTGGTATGTGTAACGTCACATAACTCCTCACGGTTAGAGAGTTATGGCCATGTGAAGTTGGAGAACCCAAGTTTGGGTAATGGACCCAAGTTTGTTTGATGAATAACGGTATGATTTTTGATATATTTGCAGGTAATAATATTCTATTGGATAGTACATGTCATGCCATTTCTGGTGGTATGTGGAACGTCACATAACTCCTCACAGTTTGAGAGTTATGGCCCTACGAAGTTGGAGGACCCTCATATGTTGGCTTGAAGCCCCAAAAGGTCAAAGTAGTCAAAGTGGTTTAAGAGATTTTAGAAGGTAAATAATAAAGTTAAGTGATGAGTGTAGTATAATTCAAAGTGAATACAAAATAAATTATTTAAATAATAAATTTAATGGAGAAATTAGAAGTGGGTTAACCCTAAAATAAGGAAAGTGGGCAAAGTGACCTAGAAGATGTTTTTAAGGAAGCTACTTGGAGAGTATAAATAAGAGGCAAGGCTCTTTCATTTTAAACACACTTGAGCATATTGAATACCTATAGGTTTCTGAGGTAACCAAAGGATATCTAAGCCGAATTTCTGAGGGAAGGTGAAGAAAAGAAAGCCGGAATTCAAGGAAGGATAAATTATTTTGATGATGCTTTCTAAGGTATGTTATTTACAGGTCATGTCACCATTTTCGCAATAATTTTTTTTCTAAAATGATTCAGACCGCAAAATTGATATTCCATTGAGTAAACATATCCAAGTATTTGTGGTAAAAAATTCAGCTTGTGGGTCATTGTATTTTTGGAGTTACACTCCGTGGAAAATAGGGTTTGTGGCTAGTCCTGAAACTAGTCAAAAACAAGTGTTCCGGGTAAAAACGTCATAACTTATTCACAAAAGATTCAAATTCAGTAAGACCAAATGTGTTGGTTAGATTACAGTCTATATTATTCTGTGTAATAGTTTTAGATCGATTCAGAAAATATTCCGTGTGGGGCACTTTCTACAAGGTCGCTCTATAGAATAAGCCAAAATTCAACAAGGTATGCCATTTTTGCTATAACTCCTTTTATTTTTGCTATAAATCCAAGTAGTAAAAACTAGAGGAATTGCATAAAACACACTGAATAAAATTGTGTATCAGTTTCATATCTTTATTCATTACAGGTACAAAGTTAGGATTGTTTCAAGTTAGGGTTGTTGACTAATCCAAAACTAGTCATGTGAGACTAAAGAAACGTTTGATGAAAATGCTAGTCTCTTGTTGTTTAAAGTTAAGGAAGGTTTTCAGGTATGTGATCATATACACCAGGTCTATTACAGAGTTATAAATCATATTTGGATGATGAAATTGATGAGGGATTTTGGTTGAGGTACAAGTTGGGTACATGGTTGAGATAAGTAGTTGATGAGGTGGCACATACATGAGGCGTATAGTTGATGATGTTGGTACATATTGATGAGTCATAGTTGATGAGTAGTTGACACATGATTGGTACATACTTGGTACATGGTTGGTTGCACTTGTGTATGGTACAGTTTGATTACAGGTTGTTTGGTACAGGTTGGTGCATGGTTGATGCACTTGTTTATGGTACAGGTTGATTACAGGTTGAGGTACAGGTTGATGCATGGTTCATGTTTATTGGTACAGGTTTACAATGATATATCTCACAATGACAGTGTGACAGTGGTTCCATCATTCTACTTCTACTTCAGGGTGGTTGGATGGGGCAAGGACAGGTGGTTGTAGCCACCTTCCGGTTGTATCCGAAGAACATAGGGGGTTGTAGCCTCCTTCTGGTTGTAGCTAGAGAATTGGGGAGTTGGAGATTCCCTCAGGTTGTAGCCTGATAAAATAGGGTGTTGGAGCCTCCTTCCAGTTGCAGCTGGAAAACAAAGGAAGTTGGTGTTTCCAATGAATGTAATTCTTCAAGACATATAAGAAAAAACATTTCGTGGTTTTCTCCCGCTTCGGGTTTCCACGTAAAACACTAGTGTACTGCGTATGTGTATGATTGTTCATTTGTTCATTGCTCATTATTGGATGATAATTCTACATTGATATAACACTTGGATTATTTGGTTTAAAAAGGATTATAATTTCTCTATTACTGATTCACCCCCCCTCTCAGTAATCCAACACATTCTAGCGAGTCTTTCACTCTTCATTTTTACAGTCTTTATACATTTTCACTCATTAATAGAAAATTGTGTATTACTGTATCTATGTGTTTATGGTTGCATCTCTGATACATTTCTGTTATATTATTGGATATCCGAGATATCTCTGTACATTGCTTTATTATATCTCCACTCTCATTTTGTGCCGAAAATAATCCGGATTTGTCGCTCCCCTAGAGATGTTTACAGAGTGACCAGGACGCCCCCCTAACACTGTGACAAGAGGGTGAATTCCCCCCATAGTGGGAAAGGGGGCGACCATGGTCAAACAGGTCTATAAAAACAAGGGGGAAAGTGAGATTTCGACCCTCAAATGATGTCTTTCTTCCTCCAACTTCACAAGGGATCATGACATGTGATTTTTACATGGTAAGAAGGTCGGAATACTTAGGAAAGTGTGACACTTATGCCATGACATTGTTCCATTACAACCGTGACACTTAAGGTGATATGTCAGGAGTATGACACATAGAAAAGTGAAATGCGACACTTAGCTAGGTGTGACAAAATGGCGTATAACAAAGTCCCCATATGAAATCATGTATTTTGTTTATTCGATGAAAGGCTAGAGTTCCCAAGCAATTAAAGAGGCCAACGTGCCTAGGAAATGTAATGCTATGATCATTATTAATAATAAAATACATCACTAGCTGCAATATAGACAAGGACAAGAGTTATAGGGGGCTATGATTCCACAAGAGAGGGGGCTTAAGGGGATAAGTCATTTTATCATATTTTATTTACCCAAAATTTATTTTATTGAGAGAAGTGGTTACATGAGCTTCTTGGGGGAAGCCCATGTGGTTCTTGATTCCCAAGTAAATATATAAATCCATCTTGTGGGATTTTTGGGGGTTCTTCTTCTTGTCCATACACACTTTCACACATTCATTTGTTGTTGCTCATTCATCCTTGTTCTTGGTGGGGAAAGGAAAAAAAAATTATTAGGAGAGAAGCCATTGTTGGCTGGATCTAGTGACTGCTGGTTTATTCCAGCCATGAATTAATGTTTGCATGCTTGAGATACATTGGAATGCACTAAATTTTATTCACAATTGTGAGCCCTGAGAGTCCTAGCATGGAGATTCTTGATTAGATGCACTAGAGCCCTAGAAGGAGGTGGATAGTCTGAGGGACTTCATGGAAGAGAAGGGGGTCCATTCTCTTGGGTTGTGCAGGCTGGAGAGAAGAGAGATGGTGTACTTTGGATTTTTGCATGTTGATAAACCTATGAGAGCTTGAGTGATGAGTGACGCCCTCGAACTTTCCTTGTGGATTCATAGCCCTGGCTCGAGGGTGACCTATTGTTGAGACTTGGAACAATAGTGTCTACGGTTGGGCAAAACGTCCTTGGTCTGCATCCAGTTGGTGAACCATGTCATCTCCAAGATTATGGCCTCTGGGAATGTCCAATTTCTTCTACCAACAAAAGTGTCGAAGGTCGAAGTAGAAAAATAACGCAGGTCGTTGATATAATACCCTCTAAAATTTCTCGTAACCGTCATATCAAGAAATAGAAGGATAGGGTAAGCACTTTGGTAGGTATAACTCTGGGGGAGTTAAACAACTTGAGAGTTGTAATATCTCAGAGTCTCGGAGTGTCGAAGCCCTGAAGTAAATAAGGGCCATCCATCTCAACACTTGATTAACTTGTGATCGTTGATTTCGTTGAAACCGATAGATGAGACAGGATCATCTAGTCAACAGAAGATTAAATCTCAACCATCTGATCTACTAGTGAAGATAATGTACGTATTTCGACGAAAGTTACTCTGAGAGAGTTGGAATATTGAAAAAGGAGAATAGCCCGAAGGCCGAAGTCTAGAGGACTTGGTTCCAACACTAGTCTCATGATAAGGTAAAGGGGTTTATTAGAGGCATGAAGGTCCTAGAAGTAAACAGGCTCTCGAATATTTTCGAACAAGGTCATGTGTAGAAGAATAAGGGCAAGGCACTAGGAGAAACACTTAAAGTGGATAAGCCCGTCGTTTCGAGCCCGTGGTCACAAGGAAAGTTGATTGAAGGAAGCTCCTATGAAAAATTCAAATTTTGTATTAGTTTAAAGGGGTCCTTTGAAATAATTTGACAAGATTGGCACACAACCATTCCATTTCCGCTACAAGATCTTGTTTGCACAAAAAATGGTGAAAGTGACTTTTTTGGGAGGCCATAACTTTCAGCGCAAAGATCAGATTGGGGCATGGGAATAATCATTAGAAACATGATTCATGGGATAATAAAATTAAATTGTTATAATTTGGAGAATGATCATTTTTTTAATCATGAATTGAGCAGAAAAAGGACTTGTAGCATTGTTTGGAATTTTTTTTATAATATGTATAATTCTAAAAAAAATGGTTGCTTGCACATTTTGCAGAATTAAGGAGTATAACCATATCAGTTCAAGATAAGAATGAATATTCAAGAAATGGAGGAAGAAGTGGGAGCCTTTAGTCATGATAAATAAGATAAAGGTCAAAATATCAGTGTTGGTAATGCAGAGGCATAATCAAATGGGCACAGGAGAAGAGGGGAACATGAAACCTTAATAAAGACTATGAGAAGCCTAAAAATAGAAGTGAAGAGTTACAAAGCAGACAATGAGAGATTGATGAGAGAAAAAATTAGATAAATTCTCAAGTAATGCAAATCCTAAATCAGTTGCATAGGCAAGCAAGGAATGGATTAGACTTAAGACAAGAGGAAGACGAAAGATATCGTGACAGAAGAGGTAACTACAAAAGAGTTGTTCATTCAAGAAGTGCCAACAGAACTCATAGACATCACTCACCTTCTTACTCAGAAAGGAAATTTTATGCATCTGAAGACTCCATAAAGAGTCCAAAGGTGTCTCCTATTAGGCACCATAGAAGAATACATGAATTGGACAATTTGCAAGGAGAGTTGAGGAAGCTTAAACCACCATCCTTTGATGGTGAAAGAGAAAGGGAGTGTGATGTTGAGGTGTGGATTATTGGACTTAAGAGGTATTTTAAATTGCATAAATACTCCTCAAACCTAGAAGCAAGAATTGCCACATATCATTTACATGGGAAAGTTGCTATGTGGTGGGATCAATTGAAGCAAGTTGAGCACATTAATGAGAGTAGGATCACTTGGAAGTAGTTCAAGAAATATTTTCAGAAGGAGTACCTTTCAAAAAACTTCTATGAAAGAAGATGCAAGAGTTTTTTGAGCTAAGGTTGGGAAGCATGACCATGATAGAATATGAGAAGAGGTTCTTTGGATTGCTGAAGTATGTAGGATTTATCAAATATGAAAAAGTTAAGATACAAAGGTTTTTAAGTAGATTGCCATACATTTATAAGGAGAATATTCAATATGATGAGCCTAGGACATTGAATGAGACCATCAGGAAGGATAAGTACCTGTATGAACAAGGAAAGGGCATAGAATCCATGCATAAATATTGGAGGGATAAGAAGAAGGAGAAATCTGATCAGAGAAGGAAGGGGTTCAAACCTCCTTTCAATAGAAACAACCCTAATACAAATCAACAAGATCAATTTGCTAAGGAAGAATACAAGAAAGAGGATTCCTTGGGGAAAAGAGGAAGACCACTAATTAAATGTTGAAGGTGCAAGGAAAATCACCTATACAAGGATTTCCCTCATAGAGGAGATAAAACGAAGACCATGCACAACATCCAAGAGGCTACAACAATGGAGGACATGAGAAAAATATATGCAGCCTTAGAAGATCGACAAGTAGAGTACCAATCCAATATGATCGAAGTGGAAGGTAAGATCATTAATCAACTTATTTCTATTTTAATTGATTCAGGAGCAAGTCGTTGTTACATTGATCCTAAAATTGTGGATATATTACATTTGGATAAAAGTAAGCTACTAAAGTCAAGTTTGGTTTAGCTAGCCATTGGAACCAAAAGAAGGATCAATGAGGATGCCAGACGTTGTCCAGTAAATCTTAATGGATTAAATACAGTTGTTGGTATTAATATCATCCCATTTGGATATTATGACATCCTAATTGGAATGGATTGGTGTAACATCCCCAACATCCAACTGGGCTATGCCACATAACATTTTTTGAACTGTATACAAATAAAAACATATGCATACAGAAAATATTTTGGAACTTTAT
>ML782488.1:306285-352467 GCA_009831015.1 Picea engelmannii | reverse complement strand
ATATATAAAATCATACAAATACATTCCGCAAATGCACAGATTCATACAAAATGATAATAAAAATATACATGCAACACACACAGGAATAAACCATAAAAATAAACGCATACATAATAATGCATCATGTAATTTAACACAAAATGGACACTTATCTTGTAAAAATGTCACCAACTGCGTGCAGACCTTCCACGAACCTCCCAGCCTTAGATAACACTTCTCATCAATCTTAGTAGTGGGTCACCCCTGAGTTGGGACTAAACTCCACCCGGGTAAAGGGATTCCTAACCAGGATGATGTATCTCAGACAACAGGAAAGACTCCATCACATGTGCCTACTCAAACTAACAACCTACAATCCCTCATTCCCCACATGCCTGTCCCACCCCAGGAAGTGTGCCCCTTCTCTGTTCAATAGTCCCTCGAGTGCCTCACTTCCCTTCTAGGGCTTTAGCCATAGACTAGACAACAAGTTTCATATCCCTGTAGCTCTAGTTTGGTAGCTTTAGGAAATCAATTCCCAACGATTCTCTCACCTAGAGAAAAATTTCTCACCGTCTTGACAACCTGCCTCTTCAACATCCCATGAGCCTGACAACCCGCTTCTTCCATCCATCTCCTAAGCTCACCAGGTACAGGTACATGTACAAGTACAATGATAGTAACAGAAAGGTATAGAGGACCACTGAATGAGTGAGTGAATTCTGATGGAATGAATGGAATGGATGGAAAAATGAACTAAGTCCAAACTATATGTATGAATGTACCCAACTTGACACTTGTCATGTTGGGAGCTACTTTGGCCCACTTGTCCCCATCCTTAGAAGTTAGGATAAAATAATTATCCATACTTTATACTTTAAGGAATATTAATATAATATTCCTTTTTGGCTTAATCTCCATAGCTTATCCATTTTCCTCAAATTTTATCCCCCCCTTTCCCTAACTAGTGGAGTTTATTCCCCCATAGTCTTTTATCGTGGTTGGTCTGTACGCAATGATGTATTATATTAATGATGAGACATATACAAAAATAGGCTCACTGGCCTTTAACATCTAGGATCTTTGGTCTAATTCAAAACATAAGCCTCCTAGCTTATAATAACTGGCTCACCAGCCTATAAAACACAACATATACACAAAGGATCCCTGGCCTCAAAATTGCGCGCACTTAAGTTTGCTGCGTGCGGTATCCTAGAATGTGCACACTTCATCATTTGACTGCACAGTACATGCGCACACTATACCATGGAAGGTGCAAACAAAAATGATATCAAGCAACTCACCAACTTAAGTACATTTGCATTTACATTTACAGTTGGGGTTCGGCCTAGGGGTATTACAATTGGTTGGACCAACACCATGCCATCCTAGATTTTCATAACAAGACCTTTACATGTCTTGATGAATAAGGAAAACATAGCACTGTGAAAGGAATTCCAAGACCAATTTCTATAAGGGAGATTTCATCCTTACAACTGAAGAAATGTTTCAGGAAAGGATGTCAATTTTACGTAGCTCATGTGGAAGAGTGAGAAAACAAAAAAGGGCCAAGCCTTGAATATTTTTCAGTATTGCAAGAGTTTGAAGATGTATTCCAAGAAATACCAAGATTTCCACCAAAGAGGGAGATATATTTCTCTATTGATTTAGTACCAGGAGCTGCCCCAGTATAAAAAACACCTTACATAATGAGTACCCCTGAATTGAAATAATTACAAATGAAATTGGAAGAGTTGTTGAATAAATGGTACATACGTCCAAGTGTGTCACCTTGGGGAGCACCAATACTCTTTGTGAAAAAGAAGGATGGAACATTGAGGCTGTGTATAGACTTTAGACAACTAAATAAAGCCATTGTGAAGAACAACTACCCTCTACCCATAATTGATGACCTCTTTGATCATCTAAGAGGATCAAATATATTTTCAAGATATACTTGATATCCGTATACCATTAGGTAAGAATCAAGGAAGAAGACATCAATAAGACAACCTTTAGAACCGATATGGACATTATGAGTTTGCAGTGGTGCCATTTGGACTCACCAATGCACCAATTGTCTTTATGTGCTTAATGAATGACATATTCATAAAATATCTAGACAAGTTTGTCATTGTGTTCTTGGATGACATAATTATTTATTCTAAGTTTGGGGAAGAGCATGAACATCACTTGAGGTTGGTGTTACAAGTGCTAAGGGAACATTAGCTTTATGCCAAGCTTAGTAAGTGTTATTCTTACAAGGAACAGATCCATTATTTGGGGCATAATGTTTTAGAACAAGGTATATAAGTAGATATATAAAATATTGAAACCATTAGAGGATGGCTAACACCCAAGAATGTTTCAGAAATCAGATCTTTTATGGGATTAGCTGGATACTACAAGAGGTTTATAGCGGGGTTCTCTAAAATTTCTCATCCCATAACTTCTTTACAAAATAAGGAAATCAAGTTTGAATGGACAACAAAGTGTGAAGGGAATTTTAATTTGTTGAAAGAATTAGTTAGTAGTGCACCTATTTTAAAGATTTCTAAACCAACTGAGAATTTTGTGGTATGTACAGATGCATGCAAAGAAGGACTTGGTGGAGTCCTCACTCAAAATGGACATGTCATTGGCTATGAGTCTAGAAAAATAAAAGAACATGAGAGGAATTATGCCACACATGATTTGGAGCTTGCTGCCATAGTTCATGCATTGAAGATGTGGAGGCATTATCTCATGGGAAAAAGATTTGAATTAAGGACAAACCATAGTGGTCTGAAATATCTTCTTGAAGAACAAACTTTGAATGCTAGGAAAACAAGATGGATGGAATTTTTAAGTGAGTATGACTTTGACATCAAGCATATCAAGGGAAAATAAAATAAAGTTGTTGATGCACTCAACAAAAGAGTACACCTCATGCATTCTACAACTGTTAGTGTGCATCAATCATATTTAAAGAGAATAATTTTAGATGTTGTTGTTATAGATCAACATTACCTACAGGTAAAAGAAATTTTACAACAAGAAAATGTACAATGGAAAATTAAAGAGTATGTGATTAAGGAAGATGGATTACTTATGAATAAGAATAGAATTTATGTTCCTAGTTTTGGAGAACTTAGGAATTTGGTATTAAATAAAATACATAATGTTGCATATGTTGGACATCCGGGTTACCAGAAAACAATTGCAGTAGTAAGAAACCAATTCTTTTGTCCAAGAATGAAGAAGGACGTCGTTGATTACATTGCCAAATGTATGGAATATCAGAGAGTAAAAGTTGAGCATAGACACCAAGTGGGTTTGCTTCAGCCATTTCCAATTCCAGAGAAGAAATGAGTAGTAACCATTGATTTTATAACTAAATTGCCCAGGACAACAAGGAAACATGATTCCCTAGTGGTAGTTGTGGATAAATTGGCAAGGGATGCTCATTTTTTCCCTGTGAAAATTACTCATACGACAACTAATATTGCAGAAATTTACATGAGGGAAATTGCTAGGTTGCATGGGATACCTAAGGCAATTGTTTCAGACAGAGATACACAGTTTACTTCAAATTTTTAGAGGGGATTATTTAAAGGATTTGGTACAAATCTAAATTTTATCACAACATACCATCCACAGTTAGATGGGAAGACAAAGAGATTCAACTAAGTGATTGAAGACATGTTGAGAATGTATGTGATTGATAAACCATCTAAGTGGGAAGACTACTTGCATTTGGTTGAATTATCCTACAATAATGGGTATCAAGCTTCACTGAAGATGATCCCATTTGAAACTTTGTATGGTAGAAAATGCAATACTCCAATGAGTTGGGACAACTCAGCAGACATAGTAGTACTTGGGCTAGAATTTCTTAAGGACATGGAAGACCAGATGGTTAGAATTAAGCAGAATTTAAAGGCATCTCAAGATAGACAAAAAAATTACATATATAAGAATAAGATAGCTAGAGAATTTAAAGTGGGGGAGCATTTTCTTTTAAAAGTGAATCCCAAGATCTCATTGAAGTTGGGTAGCTGTAAAAAGATAGCATCCAAATTCTGTGGTCTATTTGAGATCTTGGAAAAAATAGGGACAGTTGCATACATGCTTGCATTTCCTGCTTCCATGAATGTGCATAATGTATTTCATGTCTCTTTGCTGAAAAAGTATGTACATGATCCTAACCATGTTATTGATTGGCATTTGTTTCAGGTAGAGAAAGAGGGAGACTTTCAGGTTCAGCCAGTGCACATAATGGACAAAAAAGTCAAAATGCTTCGGAATCAAGTTATAGAGCTGGTAAAAGTTTAGTGGACGTGTTATAGTTTTGAAGATGCTACTTGGGAGCATGAAGA
Organism: Picea engelmannii; assembly: GCA_009831015.1. NCBI lineage: Eukaryota > Viridiplantae > Streptophyta > Pinopsida > Pinales > Pinaceae > Picea > Picea engelmannii. The sequence goes on along the minus strand of ML782488.1, from coordinate 348,130 downwards.
TGCCATACGGGCAGAGTACCTGCAACTTTTTGAATAAATTTTGAAATTTTGATTTATCTTTTGTATATGCACTACGGATAGTGCCAAAATAAGGGGGAGGGGAATGTAATACCTTGATTTTGAGTCCCCATATGAAATAATGTATTTTGTTTATTTTATGAAAGGACAAAGTTCCCAAACATTTAAAGAGGCCAACATGCCTAGGAAATGTAATTCTATGATCATTATTAATAATAAAATACATAGTTGGCTGCAAGACAGACAAGGACAAGAGTTATAGGGGGCTATGATTCCACGAGAGAGGGGGCTTAAGGGGCTAAGTCATTTTATTATATTTTATTTACCCAAAATTTCTTTGATTGAGAGAAGTGGTTACATGAGCTTCTTGGGGGAATGCCATGTGGTTCTTAATTCTGAAGTAAATATATAAATCCATCTTGTGGGTTGTTTGGGGGTTCTTCTTATTCTCCATACACACTTTCACACATTCATTCATTGTTTCTCATTCATCCTTGGTATTGGTGGGGAAAGAAAAAATGAATTGTTGGGAAAGAAGCCATTGTTGGCTAGATGTAGTGACTGCTAGTGTATTCTAGCCATGAATTAATGACTACATGCCTGAGATGAATTGACATGCACTAAATTTTATTCACATCTGTGAGTCCTAAGAGTCCCATCATGGAGATTCTTGATCAGATGCATTGAAGCCCTAGAAGGAGGTGGACATCCCGAGGGACTATGTGGTAGAGAAGGGGGTCTATTCTCTTAGGTTGTGTAGGCTGGAGAGAAGAGAGATGGTGTACTTTGGATTGTTGTGTGTTAAGAAACTTGTGAGAGCTTGAGTGTTGACTGGTTTGGGAACCTAAATGACACCCTAGAACTGTCCTTGTGGATTCATAACTCTATCTCGGGGGTGACCTGTTGTTGAGACTTGGAAAAATAGTTTCTATGGTTGGGCAGAACGTCCTTGGTCTGCATCCAGTTGGTGAACCAATTTGTTAAAGATAAATGCTCTATGTCATGTGTTTTTATGTTGTATATTTATTTCCGCTGTGTATTAATTAACATCTCGAAGATGTGTATATTTGATGTGCTTGAGTGTTGTTTATTGTTATGCATGACATGTTTAACACATTATTTGTACTGTAGCATGAATATTTATTATTGCATGTGCTGTTATCATGTTTCTTTCAAGATTCTTTAATAATTAAATGGTATCAGAATTCGAAATCAATTTCGAACAGAGTTTGTGGATGGTAGCATGCCCGACCGGGGGGTGCCTGCGTATGTTACAAGGGCGGCTAAGGAGATCAACCATGCGATTGGTGGCCCATTTCTATAATTGATGACCAAGTGGAACTGTTGTAGATAAGCATCCCACTTCAAGTGACATTGTTCCTTGATATTAGACTGAGAATTAATAAAAATCAAAGGATGATGATCAGTATGAAGAATGGTATCCTTACCCAAGAGATAGTGCACCATTGTTTTAAGGCTTGGACCAAGCTGTAGAATTCCTTATTGCAGGTATTGTAGTGTTGTTTGGCCTGATATAATGTCTTAGAATGATAATCAATGGGATGTCCTCCCTATTTAAGAACTGTGCCAATCTCATGTTGAGAGGCATTAATATTAATTTCAAAAGGTTGTTGAAGATCAAGAAAATGGAGGAAAGGTGTTGAACAAAGGGCCTCTTTAAGGAAATAAAACTTCTCTTGATCTACCAAAGTCCAAAGAAAAGTGGGCTAATTGAGCAAATGATGAAGGGGATTGGCCAACTAAGAGAAGTGAGGAATGAATTTCCTGTAAAAATTGATTCCAGCGAGAAAACATTTAAGGGCTAGTGCAGACTGAGAAGAAGGACATTGTGCTAGAGATTGAAATTTAGAATCATAAGGACAAACACCTTCATGATCGATGAGAAACCCCAAATAAGAGATAGAAGTATATCCAAAGGATGACTTGCATTCCTTGACTTGAAGGTGATTGGTACACAACAATTGGAGTACGATGCACACATTCTATAAGTGTTCCTCCCATGTCTTACTGAAGACCAGAATGCCATCCAAATAAATGAGCAAAATGCATCCCAATAGAGGAAAAAATATATCATTGATGAGCCTCTGGAATGTGGTGGAGGCATTGGTGAGTCCAAAAGGAATAGCCATCCATTCATAGAGACCAAATCTAGTTTTAAAGGTTATTTTTCAAGTGTCGGTAGCAACCATGTGCACTTGGTGACATCCCACCATCAGATCCATCTTTGTAAAATACTTTTCCCCTTTGATTTGATCAAGAAATTCTTCAATACGAGGGAGAGAATAATGATTTTTTACAATAACATTGTTGATATCCCAATAATTGGTGACTAAACGCCACTCATCAGTCTCCTTTTTGGGTATAATGAAGGACAATGAGGTGCAAGGAGAGTTTTTGGGTTGGATATGGTCGGCATTGAGAAGTTTTTGGAGTTGGCATTCAATTTCCTCAACCTCACAAGGATCCAAGTGGTACAAAGGGGCATTAGGAAGAGAAGCACCAGGAATGAGGTCGATAAAATTCTCAATAGGGCATAGAGGTGGAAGGCCTTCCAGAGGGGAAAACACATTAGAAAATTTAGAGAGAACAACATATAGATTAGGTGCAATGGACTTGATAGTCTGATCTAGCTTAATAGTGTGCACAAAGCATAAGGAGATAAATTTATTGAGGCTTACTTGGCAGATGACAGCTTGGCCAACAAGCAAATGATGGTCTTTCAGAGATGAAGAGGTAATAACATAAGTTCAACCATTCAGTTTGAGGTGATACTAATGGTTGAGAGCATGATATATGGAATCATGTTGTTCCTCATATGGGATGCCCAAAAAAAGATCCACACAATCCAATGAAGACACATCACAAAGGACATAATCATGGAAGGGTCCAATGGAAAAGGTGACGATAGAACATTGTGTGACCATGAGACGAGTTATGTCCTTATGAAACTACCCTAATTGATAAGGAGAGGGATGAGGGGTGGTGGGTAGGTTTAATCGGTTCACCAAATCTTGAGATACTAAATTCTTCTGGATGCCATTATCAATAATAAGCATAGCAAGAGATTGCTTGATTTGGAAATTGTGGGTGAAGAGAGGGGAAACCGACGTAGCATTAGAATCAGTTGCCATCAAAATAAAAGAGGGGTCTATAGCAGTGGGATTGTCTAAAGAGATTGGCTCAGAAGGAGGGGGTGCTGCAGATGAGGAGTCATGAGTATCGAAAAAAATATTTTTGGCAGTATCTTCCTTATTCAAAGGTTTGTTTCAATTGTGATTCTCCTCATCAGAGTGTTGATATTATGGTAGCTGCGGGAGGTATTTACCTTCACGTGTAAAATTGACAAGAATAGAATATTATGGGAAGAAAGAAGAAACCCTAATTAGTTCGCTAATAACCCTAGAAGACAAGTCAACTCAAGAGGATAACTTGTATTAGGTTATTAGCCTCCAAAAGAAGAAGTCGGCTAAAGGAAATATTATATACTAAGTAAATAGACACCCAGAATGAGAATTCGGCCCAGGAAGTTTGCCAGTTTTAGTATAAATACAAGATGCCAGTCTTCATTCTGGAAGACATTCTCAGAACTACAGTAGCACACTTGTGCACACTGCAGTTGGGCAGTTTTGTGCGCAAGTTTTGGAGAAGCTGCTGCCGCCAGTCTATAGTCTCAGTCTTCTCTGAGTTTGGACTTTCTGATCAGTTTTGTTATTCTTTATTGGTGCGCTATCCTTGGAGAGAGGTGCGCTATATTGTTTGTCTATCTAGCCTAGGTTTTTCTTCCGGAATGATTCTCTTTCAAGGTTAAGGTGCTCGGGGGTGGCTTCAGCCTATGGTTGGGTGAAAATAGTGATATTGTCTATGGTTAAAAGAGAACATACATTATATTCTAACAATTTATGGTCCCAAACCTCCATCATTCAGTCTAACCACTGGAAGGGAGCATATCCATAAGGATACTAAGCTCGTTGAAGAATTGCCGCTAGGGTTTCTACCAGGAGAAGTTACTAAAGCACTATCGCTACCGTTACTAGCAGGTCCAGTTGCAGAAACCCTAATCCTCTCGTTGAGGAAACTTAAGTGAAGGGATTGACCTAATTTTTAGATAGACTAGTGTGCCCTAGCCTAGCACATCTCTTGGTACTCTCAACAAGCCAAGACGTCAAGTTTGAGTTTTTGGTCAAATCTAGGGTTGACCAAGTCAAAGCAACCATGACTTACTCTATGAAGTCAGAAAATAAGTTAGATGGGGCTTCTAAATTCAAAGCATGGAATAAAAGGATTGACCTCATCCTTGCCAAGAATAAAGTGTTGGATACCATGAAAGGAAAGATCGTGGAACCAGAGTTTGAAGAAGGAAAAGAGAAGGAACTGCAGAACATTGTAGTTATGGAGAAGTTTAGAGACAATGACATCAATGCCATGAGTATCATAGTGGACTCTATAAAAGACCACTTGATACCAAACATCTCCCATATTGACTCATCTAAGAAGATGCATGATGCCCTAACAAACCTCTTCTTAGTCAGAAACATTGGACAAGTAATGAGTCTGAAGAATGAGCTCTGTGACACAAAGATGAATGATGATGATATCATAACATCATACTTTGTGAGAATCTATCAGTTAAGAGATCAACTACAAGATATTGAAGAGATCATTTCAAAAAAGGAATTGATAAACATAGTACTCAATGGTCTTCCCAAGACATGGGATGCATTTGTTGCAAGCATGAACACAAGGAAGGAGTATGCTACATTTGAAGAACTTTGGACTTGTTGTGCAGAAGAAGAATTGAGAATATGTGCAAAAGAGAAACCCCAAAAGAAGTATGATGATCAAGCCTTCACAACAAGGTTCAAGGATTTCAGGAATAAAAAGAAGTTTGGCTCCAGGAAGAAACCAAATCAAGAGAAAGATATGTCAAGAATACAATGCTTCAATTGTTGAAAGTATGGTCACTACAAGAATCATTGTCCCGAGTTAAATAAAAGGAAGGAAACACACAAAGCATTGGTTGTCGAAGAAAGGGAACCCTCAAATAAATCCTACCAGGAAAAAACATACTTCTTCTTCTAAGACAAGGTAACAATACTCTTCATAGTTCTTGTACATACCATGTTTTTCATATCTATTTCCTAGAAAATAATATGTTCAAAGATAAACTATACCTATGAAAGAACAACAAGATAAGGATTGCTATCACAATGACTAGGAGTCAGGGAATACATATGAAAGGATGAAGTACATCAACAAACCCTGGTAACAACTCATGTGGAAGTTATTACATAAGTAACCGCTGCAAGATAAGCCAAAATCAGAATCAATATTGAAGAAACCTAGAAGAAGTAAAAGACAAAAAGAAGTCAACAATCAAGAGGAAATTGGAAAAAGACTTGTGACACTTTGCAGAAGGCAATAAGGATGTAGATGGAAGCATGGGCTCTCTTAGTTGGAGGGAGATGATTATAGAATTCCAAAAGATGAGCATGCACTCATGCATGAAGCAAGGATTAGGAGGGAGCTAATCCTAAATAATAGTATCCACTAAAGATGATGAAGTATCTATCCATGTTCCCATCAATGGTAGCAACCATGAAGAGAAACACGTGTTTAGTTGGACTTTACAAGAAGTCTTCTTCGAAAAGAAGCCTTAAAGTATCCCTGGTTGTCCATCCACATCCATGATCCTATGATGAAAGAAATAAGTTGGAATCTTCATGAAATGGAATCTATGGAAAACTCCATGAACCTAAGAGCTAAAGAAAAACATGAGGAAGAACATGAAGATTCCAAGAGAGAAGGAAAATCCAGAACATCCAGTCATTGTATCGAGAATCACAAGACTACCAGCCTGATATGAACTCACTAAAATCAATTAGGCAGAAGAACTTAAAGTTGAAGAACAATGTGTGGAAGACTTATGAATGAAAGCATTGTGAGATCTAGAACTAGAGGTTCTCCCAGATGGAGGGAGAAGACTATGAAGATTGCTTGTTCCAGTAAACCAAACATACCTCTACATGAGCCATTATATCATTCACAATATCCATGGGTTGGAGTTTACATTAGATGAATGCAAATATTGTTTTCCAGGATAATTAAACAAATAACGTATGTAGAACAACCTCAAGGTTTTGAGGTATACCAGGAAGAAACCTTTGTATGAAGATGGAAGGAGACAACTTGGTGGAGAACCTCCAATGCACAACAAAAACGTGGTGAAAAAATTTCTAGAATAAAGATATTGTATCAGAATGGTTACTCAGAAGCTCAAGATGATGGATTGCTAATCCATGACAAACTCTCATGATGGAAAAAGAAGTACCACTTGGATATGTTTGAGTTTGACCTAGCAGGAAACACAATATGAATCCAAAAATGATATACTATATTGATCAAAGCTATATGAAGCCTTCAAGAGAATACCAGTGTTCCAGAAAGATCGAAGTACATTGAGATCAAGCATTACACTCTCTGTGATGAAGTCCAGAAAAGAGAAAGTGGTTCTCCAATATCTATCTCCACAGATGAGCAGATAAGATGACATTTTGGTGAAGCCTCTGTCCAAGATGAAAGAGTTTGTGTACTCAAGCTGGAGCTTGTGGAGACGACTTCCTTATTGAAAAAGGAAGAGATGACTCCCAGGTTCGGAGGGAGCACTAATGTGTTATTGATTTATGGACAATCATTTTTCAAGTTCCAAAAATGGTCCAGGATGAGCAGTTCCTTTCTTGTTCGAAAAGTGGTTCGAGATTTCTGACACACAGGCATTTTCCAGTTTGGAAAAAGGTCTAGATTGAAAATCCATTTTCGTAATGAAAATGGTTCGATGGATTGCTGATGTACCATAGACAATGATTCCCCTTGTGGTTAACATAGGGAATGGTCTAGGACAATCTCTCTTCTTGGCGACCACTCTTAGTAGTGGTCAAGAAGACTGGTCCGCCTCGTCGGATAGTCATTATTTCGAAGCTCACAGTTGTGAGTAGTTTCGAAGAATGGTCCATTTTGGAGGTTGGTGCAGGACAATCATTTCCTTAGGAAATGGTCCGTACAGTCATTCCCTAGGGCCAATTCATTCTCTCTAGGTTGCACCTTGTTTAGGGCTGGAGGAATGGCCCAGATAGGTGAATGGTCCAGGTTCAACAATCATGGACAGGCATTCCCTAGGGCAGACTCATTCTCTCCAGGTTGCACTTTGTTTAGTGCTGGAGGAACGACCCAGATAGGTGAATGGTCCAGGCTTAGAAATTAGGACAATTATTCTTCCTTTCTTGAGAAGAATAGTCCACATATCTCATCATTGATGTTTTAATTTCTTATGGCAGATGCTCTTCCAGATCTCACAGATGTGAGTGGAAGAATGGCCCAGATGATTCAATTTATATATCATAACAATGTTTTTTTGTGCAGGTTGATGATATGATTGTTATGGAGACCTATGTCTCTAGACAATAGATGTATACTATTGTAGTGGATGTGTTCCACTGATTGTGACTATATGTCATTGATCAAGTATCTGTGTGCTACTTTGTGTGGTAGTGTACCACTAGATTGTAGTTGTGTACTACTATGGATAGACATAGTTGTGTTCTATGGAATGACATTGTTCTAATTGCCTTGAAGACTATCAATAGTGTTGGAAGTGATTATCAACTAGATGGACAAAGAATTCCCAAACAGAAAATGGTTCAGGACATTTATTCTTCTAGGACATATGTTTGGATTAGAAGAAAGGCTCTTGTGTCACTATGTGGAGTGAGTGACTTATCCAGCATCATGTCTAATTACTCATATGGAGTATGGTTTCGAGAGATGATGCATCTGATGACACTGATAGTAATGATGGTACTCATGATCTAGTCATGAGATAGTCTATACGACTATGTTGATGCTACCAAGTGAATGGTATGTTTGTGCTCAATACCATTACCTTCAAATACCTCCCTAGCTAGGAGGGAGTGTTGATATTATGGTAGCTGTGGGAGGTATTTACCTCCACGTGTAAACCTGATGAGAATAGAATATTCTGGGAAGAAAGAAGAAACCCTAATTAGTTGGCTAATAACCCTAGAAGACAAGTCAGCTCAAGAGGATAATTTGTATTAGGTTATTAGCCTCCAAGAGAAGAAGTCGGCTAAAGGAAATATTATATACTAAGTAAATAGACACCTAGAATGAGAAGTCGGCCCAGGCATTTTTCTAGATTTAGTATAAATACAGGAGGCCAGTCTTCATTATGGCAGACATTCTCAGAACTACAGTAGCACACTTGTGCACACTGCAGTTGGGTAGTTTTGTGCACAAGTTCTAGAGAAGCTGCTGCCGCCAGTCTATAGTCTTGATCTTCTCTGGGTTTGGACTTTCTAATCAGTTTTTTTATTCTTGCTTGGTGCTCTATCCTTGGAGAGAGGTGCACTATCTTGTTTGGCTATCTAGCCTAGGGTTTGCTTCCAGAATGATTCTTTATCAAGGTTAAGGTGCTCGGGGGTGGCTTCGGCCTATGGTTGGGTGACAATACTAATATTTTCTACGGTTAAACGAGCACATCCATTATATTCTAATACAGAAATGTCATGATGAGTGTTGAATTATGTAGAGAGACTTAAAATCTAGGAATCCACAATGTCCCCATTGATTTTTCTAGAGAACTTAGGAAGTTGGAAGCACACATCTAGTTGCAAAGGAGCCAGAGTTTGACGATGCAATCTAATAAGCTCATGAATATCCAAATCCAACTCTTGGATATTGTAAGAGTTGAAAGAAGAGGCATCATCCTTTGAAGTTTCCCTTATTGGAGGCATGATATTCATGAAATAATGTTGCTCCTATCCAGATCTAAAGATAGGCCACTGATTTGTAGAGAGGATGAGGAGAAAAACCTAGCGCACCTCTGGACTGCAAACTGAGTGGAGAGGAGGAGGGGGTTTCCCTAGTGCACCTATGAAAAAATTGACAGTTTTGAGAGGAGGAGGGGGTTTCCCTAGCACATATCTTGGAGGAGAGAGAGGAGGGTGAAATAAAACCCTAGAACATCCCTTACCACCAGAAAAAATTCCAACCCTAGCACATTCTAGGAAGGGATATGGGTTTGCTTGGATATACCACTGAAATCTCTGACTAGTGGAGCAGAAGAACCTTGGACCGGTGCTCTGATACCATTTGATCTGCAATACTACAGAGAAAGCCAAAGAACATTCACAGAGAAAGACAAAACAACACATGACATGAGCAAGCAAAATGAACCATTCGTTTTATTTAATAGAATAGGAATAATTTATATAGAATAGGTCGAACATATAATGGTTATGATCAAAAGTGGACCAATGCTAACTAACTAACAGCTAGACAAGGTCCCAAACCCTAACAACTATCTTAGTTGACTAGTTCCTGATCCTTGGGAATTGTGCCCAACCTCCTAGGTAGAGATGCACCCCATGTGTCCTTTGTGGTGAAGTGCATTGGATGTTGAAGGAGGTGCACCTTTTTCGTAGCACCTTGTTGGTCTGCCTTGAGATGTGTGATCTCCTTCTTGGGGAGTGCTCCTTCCAACCTTCCCATTTGTCCCACCTAATCGGAGGCCATCCACATCATTTGCATTAATTCTAAGGTTGACCACTATTGCATTTCAATGGATGGAATGTCATACCTTATTGAAAACAACCAATTAAGTGGATATTTTATTTTCATCGAGAGATCAAAAAGTGTGGGCATTTTAACTTCTAGATCAACATGTTTCCTGATGCATCCTCACCACATGCTCCTAGGTGGACTCCATAAAAAATGGGACTACATCCATGTTATCTTTCCAAATAAACAACATGGTGTGGCAACAAATAAGGTCTCGTGCAAGTTGCTATAGTTGCAGCATCTTGGAGAAGCTTTCCAATGATGACACTAGACGGGTAGCAATGTTGAGAATGTTTTCTTGCATCATCTACTCTTCTACCTCATCCATAAATTCATCTTTTTGTTCCTCTTGGTTTTTTGCACACTCTTTGGGTCCTTGGGGTTGTATTGGTGGCTCATCACCACCACCACTTACCTTTGCAAGGGTACTCATTTTCTCTATAAGTTCTTCTTTATCCCCTTGACCATCTTGCACGGTTTTTGCAAATTCAAAGTCTACAAAATTCTGATTGTATTGCAGTTGTGACCCTCTCATAGCTGAAGGGATTGTTTTGATTGCATAATTATGCACTAGAAGTCCAAGGACATCCTAGATGGATTCAATGGGATCATCCTCAATGTGGATGATTTGTGGTTTAGCACTAGTCTACTCAGAAACTTGATAGGATTTTACAGTTTCCTCATCTAGTCCCACCTCATGTTTGCACCAAAATCCACAAGAATCTATAAAATTACATCCATGCGCATTGGTGGTTGAGATGTCCCCATATATGTCATAACCAATATAGGATCTAACACATATTGGATAGGTCAACCTGACAACCTTGGGGGAAACTAGCTCAAGGGTATTTTTTTTTTTTCATTTAGTCTGCTCCCCCTTCAAAAATCCGACCACCTGACCTAGGCATTCCTTGATTTCCTTCCCTAAAAATATGGCATAGTATGAGATAGTATGCACTAGAACATCATGAAATGGAGGTGCATTGGAAGACTGGCCTAGTTGCTCCTCGAGCTTCTACTATCTCTTTTATCTTCTTGATTGTTTCAGACTTGATAAAAACCTACTTCATTTGTGAGCCCTTAGTGGCGATTTCAAGCAAGATTTAGGTTGTCCCCATTGTTGCCCTTGATTTCCTTACGTCAGAACATGAACAAAATTATTTGTCAAATATTTCCTCTATCAAATAATAAGGGAGGTTTGTGGCCTTGAACTTGTTAGGATTAGAACCCCTTGGCCACACAAAGGTACTATCCTTAGACATTCAAAACCATATATTTCCATCATGTGAATTTAGTAACGCTTCTCAAAACTAGGTCGGTGGCCATGATAATGTGATCATACCACTTAGAAAAAGCACCATCATTAAAACTTTATTGGTCATATATGTCTTACTCCTCCAAGGATAAAACTATAAGGAGATGGTGGTTTATCTTGGAGTCAAGTGTAACTCCCTACCCTACAAAGGATATCATTTCCACATTGAAAAGGTGACCAACGAATATCCAAAACTGAAGTAAGATATTGATGCATGGGAATTGGCATAGGCCTACAATAACTCATCCATTAGGAAATTTTACCAACTGAGCTTAGCCCCTTGGGTGACAAATTACACTACTGATATTGTTTCCAAGTTTCACTCACCCTTGGAATACTTGGGCATGAGGTGGTAGTTTATCAAGTGACAAGTGAGGTGAACCCCGCGATCATGACTTATATGAGAAATAACACCTCTAAAACCTCCTTGCTTTGTGTTGTAGTGATGGTATAGGTTCAACTCATTCTTTGATTGATTATGATTTCTGACCCCTTGAACATCCTTTGAGACATCCTACCCTTCCATGGATAGACTTGTCAACATGTGGATATCCTGGGCATGATTGGGATATTCCCTATCCAACCATACGACATCATTCCCATGCACCTTACTAATAAAAAATTTGGTGCACCTTGCCATCTTACTAGTGGTGCCAAACACTAGCAATTTGAGAAAATTCAAAAGGGTTGAGTTCTATAGGGGATCAAAAGAAGGTTTCAAAACTGAAGTGATCTCCCCAGATTCCAATGGGAGTTGATCCACATAGTCAATTGACCTCATGTCTGGGAATAGGTCAACATTTAAAAACTCATGATCAACCAACCAAGTCTGCTCCACCTTTCCATGTATATCCTCTATAATCTCCACTCATATTTCATAGAATTCAACCAGAATGGATTCTTATAGTCTTGCAGACACTACTTTCTTTCCACATAAATTTCCCATGTCTACAAATTGGTCTTTGTACACAAAAAAGATTGGAGGGTGAATGTGAGGGTAAGTGTGGGGACTGGTATGTAATTGTTCAACTGACCAGGGCTTCAATGCGACCAATAACTATGTAAATGAAAATAAAATTGAGATTTGTACTAATGGGTGGGGAATTTAATGACTCTAGTTGCATTAACAACTCAACTAAAAGCGAGATTTAGCTAATAATGTGACAAATCTTACACTAAATTGTTCATCACTTGGAATTTCATACACTAAGTTTGACGTGATGATTATCAGGATGCATAAAATCAACATATAAAGGTTCCCACTAACCTATGAGATTGATCCATTGAGAGTCCTAGTGAATGACAAGGTGTGACAATGACCATAATCCAATGGAAAACCCAGACACTTGTATACCATACTTGTAGGAATATTTGGGTTTTGCAACTAACAAGGCTGTAGCAACACATTCTTTTTCAAAATACCCTAACCTAAACCTAAATTAACTTGGCTTCTCCTTGACCTCAAAGGGTCATCTAATACTGGAATAATAACTCGATGAACTATAATACATAGGTCCCTCGAATAGAAGCTTTGACTAGGAATTAAACTAAAAATTGACCTAATATCGATAGAAAACTAAAAACCAAACTCTAATTGACTCAACCGAACTTGTAGAACAAGTTGAAATTGAAACTAAAACCCAAAATTTTCCTAACTATATATTTTAACCTTGTACAATTCGTTACTGCAAATATATTCCTAATAAAAATAGAAAAGATACAACAGAACACACACATTAGAGAGAGATTTTACCCTGGAAACCCAAACCGAGAAAACCAACAACCTATCTAGAGCCACACCTCTAATTCTTTATTCATCATCATCTTCATTTTTTACAATACAATATATATAGGATCCCGTGTGAAAAAAAAACCCTTAATCCATTAATGATCCGGATTAGTCAACAACCCTAATTCCTTAACCGAAATTAGAAAATCATCGGTGAAAACCAAGTTTCAAAAAACCACTAAAAATGGACACAAAAAATGGCCAATTTTTTTTTGGGGGGCTTTGCCCCCATATGACCCCCTTGCATGCCCGACACAATGCATAAACTTGGTTTGGTCATGCAAAGAATATAACACATACCCAACACTAACTTACCCCACTCCCTTTTATAAGAGTGCATTAGAATATATTCATCGAGCTAAAATGTAAGACTTTCGGCAAGAACCATTCAATCATATAGCTCTAAGTATTCAATCAAGCTAGGCCAATTGAATTGCACCTAAATCTCTGATTTCTGAAACTATAAAAGGTCCCAACCAGTGCATACAAATATTTCCATGGTTCTTCAAACACTTACTATCATATATTAGAACAAGACCCCCTTTGGAAAAATTATTGACCCTGATATGACAGCTATGCCATGCTTTCTATTAGGCCTTCTCTACTATTTGGTGAAATAAATAGGGACCCTTCCAAATCTATCAACTCGACTAGTCATTATACAACTAATTATGCATTTTTCATATGAGTGGCATGGGAAATGTAGATACTAGGTACCACAAATTCTGTAAGAATGAAAACTTCTCAACCATATACCAACTGAAAATGCACATGCTCATGCAATATTTTGGTAGTGGTCATGTATGTCGATAACACCACAAGAACACTTTCATCCCGATCATCCTTATTTGTGAAACATAATTTTTTCAACCCCTTACCCAAAATTTTATTTAATGCTTCTACAACTCCATTAGCCTGAGGATGATAAGGGATACTCTTGTTATGTTATATTAAAACTCTTTAGTCAAGGTAGATATAATATTTCTCATAAAGTGCATACCTTTGTCACTTGTCAAATTTATTAAATAATCAAATCTAGTGATGATATTCTTGAAAATGAACTTGGCAATAACATTAGTCGAGCAATATTTCATAGTCTCTGCCTCCACCCATCTAGTGAGATAGTATGTTAAAGTGATGATATAATGAGCCTTGGAATGGAATGTGAGAGGGTTGATGGGTCCCATGAAATATACAACCTGCTTCTCAAAAGGTTACAATGCCCTAACTGGATGGAGTGGTAGCTCATCTCTTCTAGAGGGGTTCCCTACTTATTGACATTCATCACAAGCTTTAGCACAGTCCTTGGCATCCTTGAACACAATTAACCACCACAACCCAACATGTAACACCTTGTGACTAGTTTCTTTATCTCCCACATGTCGTTGCGCAACTCCACTATGGAATTCCCACAAAATATCCCACTGTTCATGGTCCATTGCAGAATGTGTAAGAATAGTATTGATGCCCAACTTGTACAAGTTTCCTAGAATCAATTAATACTCTATAGCTCTGACCACCATGTGCCTCTTTTGAGTTGTGGAATATCCTTCTGGGGTGACACCGATGGTTAAAAATAGAGCAATCTTGGCCAAATAATCAGGAACAACCTCTATTTTAAACAAATGTGCATTGGTAAGTTGATCATCTATAACACCTCATGATTCTCTTGATTCTAACCTAGAAATATGATCGAGCCCCATATTATGATTACCTAGTTTGATCACAACCTCAAAGGAGAACTCCTGAAATAACAACAACCATCTGCAAATTCAACCTTCCAAAATAGGCTTGTTAATGAAATACTTTAATGCAGAATGATCAATATAAAATTTAAGCTATCCTCCTAACAGGTAGTTCCTAAAATTTTGTAAAGCATACACCATAGCCAATCCTTCTCATTCAGTGGTTATGTAGTTACACTTAGCATATGATACCTTCCTACTTGCAAAGTATATGGGATGTTCACAATTTCCTTCTCCTAATCCCTTAGGCATCTACATGCACATGAAACTCCACTTTCCAATCAGGGTATAACAAGATCAAGGAACTTACCATCTTCTCCTTAAGCACATTGAAAGATGCATCACATTTGGCAGTCCATAGAAACAACTTAGTCCTCTTTAACAACCTCTCCAATGGATTTATGATGGAAGCATAGTTGTGGATAAATATTTTGTAATATATTGTATGTACCAATGTAAACCACAAATATTTAACATTCTCTAGGGCTAGTAGGTTTACCATGACTGCAATCTTTGCAAGACCCACCAATATTTATTCTCTACAAATGATGTGTCCCAACAAATTTCCAAAAGGTAAACATAACATGTTGGACATGATGTTATTGTGTTGGCATTGATGTCAAATAGGGTATATGATGTTGGTATTGGAATTAATGAAAAGAGGTCAATATTATGGTCATCATCATCAAAATTGTGCATATGATATTGTCAAAATCATGCATTGTCTAAACAATGAATACTTATGAGTACTAAATCTGTCCTATCTAAATGCAAAGGGGAAAGATCAAAATCTGGTGCTCAATAAAATGCGTAAAAGGTTATGGTATGAGAGTCTCTATTAGACATCTTGATCTTCGACTTACATTACCTTCGACTCCAACTTGGATAACTTCAACTTGCAATGCTTTCGACTTCAACTTGGATAACTTCGAATTGAATTTCCTTCGACTTCGAATTGGATAAATTTGACTTGCATTGCCTCTAACTTTGAATTGGATAAATTTGACTTGCATTACCTCCGATTTCGAATTGCATTGCCTCTGACTTCGACTTGGGTAACTTCGAATTGCATTGCCTTTGACCTCTACTTGATAAATTCAACTTGCATTTATTGACTCTTTGTCGACTTACTTTTCCTCAACTCGACTTGCATTTTGGTCGACTCATTTTTCCCATTTCGACTTCTGAGTGGTCGAATATATTTAATTTTCCGACTCGACTTGTGGCTTGAGTGGTCAAGAATTTCCCATCATATAAACAACCAGAGTTATAATTGTTTAAAAAATAGAATTTTGTGTTGGTGATACTGATATGCTATAAGCCTCTTATTTACGGATCAAACATCTTGATCTTCAATAATCTAGAAAATACAATATGTCTGGAGTAACTGTAGAGGAACAATCGTTGGATGGTTGAGGTCACTTACTCAAATGTTTAGGCATCTAGGAAAACTAGCATACTTAGAGAAAGCCTAGAAAAATAACACAGGCAAGATTTGTGGAATAATTCTTAATTGTTAAAATATTGTGTAACTGCAAATAATATTCTTATCCCCTTTTGTGGATAAAGAAAAAGATAAAATATATATCGACAAGTTGGCCTTATTGTGCCTAGACAAGATAAATGTAAATTAAAAAGGAAAGTGGACAGGTCGACACTGACCTAATTATTGGGGGGGCACAACTTGTATTTATAAGAGGCCTAGAACCTCATTGGCACACACTCTGAGAATGACACAACTACAAGGAGAAGTGACACAACTACAAGGAAGAGTATCTCAGTAAAGGTGGAGGTTATCTTGGTGAAGGACTATCTTGGTATAAGTGGTGCGCTACTCTGTTCTGGTTAGGGTTTCTAGTGGATCTTTTGTTTGGTGAGATATATCTTGTGAGAGACACTGTAATTGGTTATTGAATCTATATTAAATAAGTTTTGCTAGGTTTTCTTCCCCTTGAGGGTTTCCTAGGATAAATTCTTGTGTACTATGTGATTGTGTTTCTTTCAGTAAGATCCTTATTATGCTGTTGTTATAATGAATATTAATAATAACATATTAAGCAAGAAACTTTAACATGGTTTCAGAGCTAAGCTGAAGAGAGAATATTTCACAGAAAAAGAAAAACATCACTGTTGTCATACAAGAAAATTAGGGATTTTTATTAAAGAGGAATTTCAGCCCAAAGATCATCTAGAAAAGTGCGTCCTAGCCTAAGGAACTCATTGGAACCTTCAGTGCACCTTTTCAGTGGATAGAACTCCTGGAAAGTGAAACCCTAGTTTTCACCAGTACCAAAAGTACCAGAAAACTAGAAGTACCAGGAAACCAGAAGTACTAGAAAACCAGAAGCACAAGTCCAGAAATTCGTTGGTCTAGTTTCAAGGGTTAGAAATTGGAATTTTCAGAAACTGACTATACCAACATACTCGCCTTAGTCCAGCGCATCTTTTGGTGAGTTCAGTTTCTAGATCCAAGAAATTTGATTTTTTTATAGCCCGGAGGGATAGGGTTTCTACTGCAAGAAATAATGGCTACCAATATGAGGGTAGAAGACATGCTGGAAGGATTTGGAAACTTCAGATCTTGGAAGCATAGGTTGTAGATCATTCTATACGAGAATGATCTCCTAGAACATGTTACAGTGAGTGTACCATAACTAGAGGAAGAAGAGCAAAAGGCCAAGCATAAGGAAAAAATAAAAGAAAGTATCAAGCACATGTGGTAGAAGAAGAGAAATATCCTCCCTCAAAGAAAGATTTAGTAGAAATTGAGGATTATGTGCTTTAAGTTGAAGATAGTTGATCTGAAGAAAGATAGCAAATGGTGGAGTTCGTGGAGCCTCCCCACACAAAAACAAAAGATAAGTATTCATGTTTATTTTTAGTATCTTATTTACTTTAATACCTTATCATTACAAGTTAGATCTCTGTGAGAATGTTAATTAACCTCGTTTCATTTCAGTATCTATGCATATCTATGAAGGAAGTATCAAAGAAGAGGATACATAAAGAGATAAAATATTTATTTCAGGTATGATCACTCATAAGAGTGACAATGGTATGTGTTTAGCTATGATAGTAAGGGAAAATTTGGTAATTTCATAGCTAGAGTGAAAAAGAGTTTAAAAGTCTTATTCACGATTAGGGTTTCAGATGTGTACTACTCTGATAGAAATCATGATATAGTTTCATTTGATTATTCCTTATTGTTATTGATTGATTGGCTAAGTGACATATCTCAGAAAGCATGTTGTAAGTAAGTTTACAGGTCTTAGAAGAAAGAACTTATGCCTTGACTTGCAGAATTTAGACAACATGAGAAGGAATTATGATATGGTGACAGTCAGTAAGAACCAGACAATATCCAGTATTTATATAGGAGCAGGAGGCTCCTAAAGATGAAGAACAAAAATGTTCAAGATGAAGAGAAAGATGGATACTCATATATAGTTGATGGGATGCAGAGGGAACATGTTGATCCAGTATGAATTCAGAAAGAAAGAAATGTTCGAACTCAAGAAATTAGTTGGGATATTACATAAGAGAACTTCAAGGATGATGATTAGAAGCTCTTATTTTGGTGCAAGAGGGAGCTATGTCTTCGAGTTCGAAATGGAGGATTGTGATTTGATGCAGTTAGGAAAGCAGATGGATGGTGCCCAGTAGATGGATAGCATGGTATTATACCATGGAAAGATTTTGGACCACAAGAGATTTTTTCTTAGATCCCATAGCTAGACCTTCATAGAGAAGGAATGAGCAATCCCACAGGTAGACCTTCGTAGAGAAGGAAGAGACCTTCGTAGAGAAGGGGAATGAGAAATTTTCCAAGGTTGGCCTCTGTTGAAGTGTTGAGTTTTGGAAACTGTAGGGACATGCTAGAATACCCTCATAGAGAGGGGTGTGAGCACCCTCGTAGAGAGGAGTGTGGATTTTTCTCCAAGGGGAAGCAGGCAGATACTCTCCTCTGGACAAGGATTGAGTAGCCTGGAACACAAACCTTGACCATGTGGAATGGTTTTTTGGCTCTTGAGGTTTGTGTTGTGATCCTGCATGGATCATGGAAAGGGAGTCTAGGCTTTCCCAGGCTAGCATCTTAGCTTCTCTAGTTCATGTGGGATGACTAGAAGTGAAGCGATGGTAGTATTCCTTCCCATTGGATGGGTGAGATAGATGACTACAAGAGAAGGGAGAACATAAAAGGAATGGAAAAACTCATAGAATATATTCTATGTGAAGATGAAAGAAAGAAAGAGTATCTTCTGCGCGAAGATAAAGAGAACAAAACTTCTTTAATATGGATTCATGGAGAACTAGTCAGTGATCGTGATGCCATATGACCAAATGGATTGTATTGATGCCTCTTATTATCCAATTGATTATGTTACCCAGTTGATGATGTTTCCCAGTTGATGATGTTATCCAGTTGATGTTGTTACCCAATTGATGATGTTGCCCAGCTGATGATGTTACCTAGTTGATGATGTTGCCCAGTTGATGATGTTGCCCAGTTGATGATGTTATCTAGTTGATGATGTTATCCAATTGATGTTGTTGTCCAGTTGATGATGATTATCCAGTTGATGATATTTTCCAGATAATATTGTTCATTTGATGATGACATCCAATGACTTGTCAAAAGATGAAGAATATCCTTCTTGTTAAGAGGGAGTGTTAAAATATTGTGTAACTGCAAAGAATATTATTATCCCCTTTTGTGGATAACTAAAAATATAAAATATATATTGAAAAGGTGGCCCTATTGTGCTTAGCCAAGACAAATATAAATTAAAAAAGAAAGTGGAGAGGTCGGCCCTAACCTAATTATTGGGGGACACAACTTGTATTTATAAGAGGCCTAGAACCTCATTTGCACACACACTCATCAAGCTCTCTCTATCAAGTGCACAAGTTTGAGAATAACACAACTACAAGGAGAAGTGACGCAAATACAAGGAAGAGTATCTCAGTAAAGGTGGAGGTTATCTTGGTGAAGGACTATATTGGTCTAAGTGGTGCATTACTCTATTCTGGTTAGGGTTTTTGGTGGATCTTCTGTTTGGTGAGATCTCTCTTGTGAGAGACACTGTACTTGGTTATTGAATCTATATTAAAGAAGTTTTGTTGGGTTTTCTTCCCCTTGAGGGTTTCCCAGGATAAATGCTTGTGTACTATGTGATTGTGTTTCTTTCAGTAAGATCCTTATTATGTTGTTGTTATAATGAAGATTAATGATAACAGATTAAGAAAGAAACTTTAACATTAATCACCTAGTCATTTTAAATAAATATAGGATCAAAGAGATAGACCTGAACCTAATACACTTAATTCTCTTTTCTCTTTTATTAAGAATTGATACCCTGATCGTCTTTATAAGTGTGAGAAAAAGATGCAAAGAATAGTTAGAAGTATGACTATCATTGTTAGATCATTGGACTAAACCACATAAATCATAAATTATATGGATCGATAGTGGACAAATAATATTGACCGTAGATCGTTGGATCAATATGGAAGTGTGAGACCAAAATAATAAGAGTCAATCCATAACTGAGATCGACTCATAAGAACTAACAATATGATTAGGATAATTAACACCTCAGGATTAGGGTTTGTTCAAAGAACTATTACAACAACAACAAACAGTTTTTAGCACCTAGGTATTCCATTAATGTTGAACAACTTACAAGGGATTTGAAGTCTTTTGAATTAAAAAAAAAAAAATTTAATGACAAAATGATAGCATTATTATTAAATTAAATGAAGAAGTGCATTGGTTCATATAAGAGACACAATGTTTCAATTTCATACTTGTTGGAATACTATATAGATAGAAATGTGTAGTGGAAGGAGCGTGTCTCGGTGGTCTAATTCAGAAGATGTAAACACAGATAGATTCCAAGGAAGAACATGAAACATTCACATGAAGTGAGGGTGGAAGGGAGGAGCAAGGGAGGATTGGAGTCCTCTACAGGTTTATGCCTGAAACATGGAGTTACAACGTCCTCAAGTTGGTGCTTGAAAACAAGAGGATGTTGGTTGTGGAGCTTGATTATCTTCCTGATTCAAAGGTCTTTGTTTTCAGCTGTGTTTATAACCCATGAAGACTGTACACCCCTCCATGTGGGGGGTGGGGGGGGGGGTTGCAGGGGAGGCTTTCCCCCCCTATGGGGTCCACATTTGTTTTATTTTATTTCTTTGCAATCTTGTTTTTCTAACAAATGGTATCAGAGAGAAAGGTAACTCATAGGAAAGAAAGAGGGTTCCTGGTTTGAGTGGGAGAAATGGCGAAAGAAGGAAAGTTTAGGGTTGAGAAATTTAACTGCCAAAACTTCTAGTTGTGGAAGATGCAAATGGAAGATTAGCTATATCAAAAGGATATTTACATACCATTGAATGAAAAATCAAAGAATATGGTGAGTATGAAAGATGAAGAATGGGATATTCTTGACAGAAAGACACTCAGAACAATACAGTTGTGCTTGGTAATGATGGTGGCTTTTAACATTTCAAGCAAAAATACAATGGAGGATATGATGAAGAAATTTTCTTCACTGTATGAAAAGCCCTCGGCCTCCAACAAGGTATTTTTAATGAAGTGTTTGTTTAATATGAAGATGTCAGAAGGTGGGTCTGTTACTGACCATTTAAATGATTTTAACATGCTCACTAGTCAGTTAAGTTATGTAAAAGTGAGCTTTGATGATGAGATTAGGGCTCTTTTGATTCTATGTTCATTGCCAGAAAGATGGAATAGATTGGTCATGATTGTAAGTAACTCCGTCTCTCATTCAAACACCTTAAAGTTTGATGATGTTGTTGGTGTTATCCTTAGCGAGGAAATGCGAAGAAAAATAACAGGTGAGACATCAGGTAATGCTTTGATTGTGGAAAACATGGGTAGACAAAGGGAAAGAGGAAAGAGTCCAGGGAACCATGGGAAGTCTAGGAAGGGTAGATCCAAATATATATCGAGAAAGATAGAGTGTTGGAATTTTGGGAAGAAATGACATATGAAGAAACACTGCAAATCTCCAAAGAAACAAAGATATGGACAACATGAGAAAAATCAGGAAGAAAATTAACAGGTGATGTGTTACAAGATGCTTTGATTCTTTTTGTAGATAATATTTCTGAGACTTTTTTAGTAGATTCATGGGCTTCATTTCATGCCACACCCGATAGGAAACATTTTCTAGATTATGTTCAAGGTGATTTTGGACAGGTTCATTTGGGTGATGATGCACCATGCAAAATTGTTGGAATGAGAAATGTACAAATAAAGAGAAATAATGGAAAACAATGGTTGTTGAAAGAGGTAAGACATGTTATAGATCTAAGGAAAAATCTAATTTCAACTGAGAAGTTGGCAAGTGAAGGTTGTATATCTATATTTACAGATAACTCATGGAAGGTCACCAAAGGATCATTGGTGATAACAAAAAGAGAGAAGGTAGGTACATTATATTTATGTATTGGTAATATTGACTCTTCTATCTCTTTAGCTTCTACAAGAGTGGATACAAAACTGTGGAATCATAGGCTTGGACACATGAGTGAGAAGGGGATGCATATACTTCACAAAATAAATTTATTTCAAGATATTAAACAAATTGATTTGGATTTCTGTGAACATGGTGTTTATGGAAAACAAAAGAGACTCATATTTCTCAGAGTTGGAAAAGTAAAAAAGAATGAAAAGTTAAAGCTTGTGCATACAGATGTATGGGGACCAACTCAAGTATCATCTCTTGGTGGCCCTCGTTATTATGTTACTTTTATTGATGAAGCAACTAGAAAATTTTGGGTTTATTGCATTCAACAAAAATATGATGTTTTTGATACTTTTAAGAAATGGAAAGCTTTGGTTGAGAATGAGACGGGAAAAAGGTTGTAGTGTATCAGATAAGACAATGGAGGTGAATACTACAGAAAGGAATTCAATGATTATTGTTCACACCATGGGATTCATAGAGAGAAGACAGTTTCAGGAACACCACAAGAAAATGGTGTGTTAGAAAGGATGAATAGGATAATCATGGAGCGTGCAAGGAGTATGAGATTGCATGTAGGGTTTCCCTTACAGTTTGGGAAGATGTTGTAGATGCTGTTGTTTACTTGATAAACAAATGACCTTCAAGTTCTTTGGATGGTGGCATTCCAGAGGATGCATGGACAGGTAAAAAGGTAAACTATTCATTTCTGAAGACTTTTGGTTGTGAAGCATTTGCCTATATTGATAAATAAAATAGAACAAATCTTGAAGAAAAACCCAAGAAGTGTACCTTTATTGGATATTGTGTTAATGATTTTGGTTATCACTTATGGGATTATGAAAATCACAAAATCATTAGGAGTAGATATGTCATATTAAATGAGAAAGTCATGTATAAAGATTAGTTGCAAGGAAGGAAAAAGGAAGAAGAAAAACCAAAATACACAGTGCTTGATGAGATCACTGAAAAATAAATTCCAAAGGTACCAGAAAATCAAAATGTACAGCAACATGAGAAACATGTACCTCAAACTCCTGAAAGTGTTGCTAGAATATCTACTAGGTTAAGTAGACCCCCTGAACGATACTCTCCTTCATTGCATTATTTATTGTTGACTGATTCTGGTGAACCATAAAGTTATGAAGAGGCAATGCAGGTAGACACTAAAAGGAAGTGGGAGAAAGGCATGAAAGAGGAAATGGATTCCTTGGTAAATAAACAGACTTGGGACTTGGTTCAGTTGCCTGCAGGAAAAAGAGCATTGCAGAATAAATGGGTTTATAGGTTGAACGAAGAAGATAGAGGAAAACATAGGTACAAGGCTAGACTTTTTGTAAGAGGGTTTTCACAAAAGAAAGATATATATTTTGATGAAATATTTTCTCCTGTTGTTAAAATGACTTCAATTAGGACTATTTTAAGTCTTGTGGCAGTAGAATATTTTCATCTTGAATAGTTATATGTAAAAACAAATTTTCTCCATGGGGTTTTGGATGAAGAGATTTATATGCAACAACCACAGGGGTATGAGGTCAAAGGGAAGGAAAATTTGGTATGAAGGTTGAAGAAGAGCTTGTATGGCCTAAAGAAATCTCCAAGGCAGTGGTATTTGAAGTTTCACAGGTTTATGACAGAAGAAGTTTATAGTAGATGCCATTCTGATCACTGTGTTTATTTTAAAAGGCTAGAAAATGGAGGCTATATTATCTTGCTATTGTTTGTAGATGACATGTTTATTGCAGGTTTTAATATGTAGGATATAAATGTGCTCAAGAAGAAATTATCTAATTAATTTGCAATGAAGGATTTAGGTGTTGCAAAGAAAATCCTTGGTATGAGAATAACAAGAGACAAGAAAAAATGAAAATTGACATTGTCTGAGGATG
Organism: Picea engelmannii; assembly: GCA_009831015.1. Classification (NCBI taxonomy): domain Eukaryota; kingdom Viridiplantae; phylum Streptophyta; class Pinopsida; order Pinales; family Pinaceae; genus Picea; species Picea engelmannii. The sequence goes on along the minus strand of ML782488.1, from coordinate 324,230 downwards.
AGTACATAGAGAAGGTGTTGGAGAGTTTATAATGTAGAATGCAAAACCAGTTAGTATACCTTTGGCCAACCATTTCAAATTAAACAAGGAAATGTTTCCCAAGACACAAGAGGAGATAAAATATTGTTATGAGGAAAATCTCTCTATGGCTAGGGGTAAACCACAACAGATGGAAATGATTGCGGAAATCAACTCTATTCTCAAGTATGCTATATAAAACAATATGCTAGAAATACAAGATAAAAGGCCTACCTCGTCTAGACATTCGATGAAGTCCACCATTGAGCACTTGACCCAAGGCAATATACCTGCAACTAGTCCTCAAAAACCAAGCAACACAAGAATATGATGATAATATATGATGTTAGCACATTCAATAGAATAATCCATCAACATTCATAACAAATACGCCCATGGAATAATAATTCAAATATTTGCAAGATATCAATTGGACGAGAAAAGAGTATTTCTATTAAGATATAATCAACAGAAGTGAATAAGTTACAAACTTCTGTGTCGGCACGGTTCAGAACTGAGAAACTGAGTTCCTTCCAGTTGGGCCTCCACGACTTCAATCCTACACCAAAGGCAAACTCATGTAAGAGAGACAGTGAAGTTATCAATCAGTAAGGGAAGAGCTTGGGGGTTGAACAATGTGTTCAGACTTAAAGGAGAAAGGGATGTTGACTCAATGTGAAGTGAATGATTCCTCTGGAGTAACTTTGCTCTCAAAGTCAAATTCTTTCTCCTCTTTTTAATATCTCGGATTTTGCCCATTTATAGCCTTCAAGTGGAACTAAAGGGTCGATTCAGAACATTTCCAGTATATGGAAGGCCAAGGATCATTGATCTTGTGACGCGACATGGAAACCCGACACTATTTTTCAATTTTGGGCACATTTCCTGATGATGGGCTGTAGTGGTGCAACCTACATATACACATGTTGTATAGTAGGCAAGGTGCATATATGTGGAAAAAATTATATTTTTAGCTTTGGGATTTGAAAAAAGGGATTACAACTCTGCATAGGGAAATGGAAAAAGGAATTATGTGCAAGATTGCATGGGGTGAGGCAAATATTGCTATAAAAGATGCCCCCTAATGTGTGAGGTCAGAGGAGTATCTGTGATGGGCGAAATACATTATAAAAAACCTAGAAGTGGAGTAATGGGGACCCAGCTAGAAGAACTAGTTGCTCATTACAATCTGTACTGACTTTGCATACATGGATGCTAATTTGAATTACACTGTAGATCCATGTGAAAATATACCAAACAAATATCCATGGAAATGAATAGGTAAATACAAATGTAGTTACATGCCAAAGGTTGTCATAGTCACAAAAAAGGCCCAATAAAACCAGTCTCAAAATCAATCTGAAGATATCTATATACAATGGAGTAAAATATGATCTCCCATGATCATTGAAGTCACACATATACTGGTCCGATGAAAAGGTAGCAACAACTCAGGAAAGATGCGACAACATATTGATGTCTTCAATTCTTCTACACAATCCACCAAAGGTGCAAGTCTACATCGTGTGAATAAATGAGTTGAGGTCGAACACAATGAGACTTCATTTGATTACTGGTCATTGAGGTATACCATTAACAAATGCGAGGCAACCTACCGATGATGAAAGTAGGTATCAAGGTACCGAGTACATTCTTACAAGTGTGAATAAAGGATTTGGGTTCAAACACTTGAAGAAGCCATCGATTAGGAGGCATTGATGTATTCCCAAATGTCAATGGAGAGAGAACCTGCCACTAATGATTACAAGCCTCTAGTTAGTCATAGGACTCTAGGTCTCATTTCCAGAATAGATGAGCTAAATTCGATGGAATGAGACCTGTTGAAAGGAGAGCATTAAGGCATCTCTCATCATTCAACACGAGTTACAAAGTAGGATCTTGATGATTTGGAGGAAATCGAACGAAGAACATGTTCACGAACCAACGACCCTGTGCGTCTTTCACGTGTTCCAAGTGCAACTGGTACATGAAAAAGACCCACTGAATATCAGCCAATGAGGAAAACTACTGACAAAGGCGAGGAAACTGCCAATAAGGCTAATGGAATCCAAGACACTGCATGAATCCCAATGTGTGAATATATGTCTTGCCGTCAAACATAAGGAAACCACCTAGTCAATGACCAATGATGAAATTTCGATTGCTAGGTTCAAGGTTACCTACCAATGAGGAAAGTAGGACCAGGGTGCGTAATAGTACTACAAATTCATGTGATTCTGAGAAAAAATAAGGGTATGGCTGACATGCAAAGTCAAGATTTCCAAGGAATGGCTGACACAGGTTTATAGACATCCTTTGAACAAGAGCATGATACATATGGAAGATTTTGACAACGTAGACTCAATGATGAAAACATGAGATGTAGGAGGAATCAATCGAACACTCCACAAGGACTGGAAGAGTAACCAGTCGGGGGAGTAAACTCTCTGTAACGAGCTCAGCTTCCTAAGGCCATGCTAAACCAAAAATTATGATGACAAGTGGACTCAATAACTTTGTACTATGTTCAAAGGCAACACAACTGTTTCCAATATAAGATAATACTCCCTTCCAGTCCGTATTTTTTTTTTTTTTCATAGTCAAATGAATGCTATGATACAGAGGAGGAAATGAGTGTCGTAAGTAAGAAAAACTAGTTCTAGTAGTGGAACATACCTATGCTCAATGCAAGGAGGTTCATGCGGGAGATGGACACTAGGGGGAATGTTCCCTCCTGGGTATAGGGTGTCAAGTTGCAAAGGATATAAACAAGGCTCTGCTTGGTTGAGGATGCAAAAATGCTGAGGCAAACGGTTTATAACCCAAAGCGAGAACCAACTATAGGCTCAATACTATAAGAAAGGGCATGAGATGCAATCACAACTTAACGCCAAAAAATGTCCTTTTCATAATCTTAGTCTACTTGGTGTGAAAAAGGGATAAACTTGTACCAAATAGATTTCCTTTCAAATCCAATTTATGAGTGTGAAAGAGACAAGTTCACTTGAAAATATTTTTGCTTTTTGAAAACGTGTCGGAAAAGAGCTTAACTAAGACTCACAGCCTTTCAAGTCTAATTTAACGAGTGTGAAAGGGACAAATTCACTCGACAATCTTTTCACTTTTTAGACGAGTCAAAAATGAGCTTAAATCAGACTCGCTTGGGAGTTTCTAGGCGACAAGTTATGGGGGAGACCAAGGCTCCCGTGCTGGACTTCTGTGAAATGTCAGTATCTTACAAATAGCCGATACAAGCTTGGGAAAACCCAAATCTCTCCAAGTCTAGCAGAGGTTACCGTCTCCGTGATATATCATATGATGTCTCTTACTTGAAAGGAAATATGCGGAGGCATTGGATACCCCACAGGACCATCCCAATCAAAGGGAACTTCTCCAGGACTTGGAGGGAGAGTAATCGGGGAGAGTAAAACTCTCTCTTGTTTAGAAGGTGTAGTACCATAAATTCTAACGACATGGTTGAAGGATGCATCACCCTCCAAAAGGAGAGTTGGATTGACTAGAGATTACACTGGTACAACCACTTCTTCAACCTTGGGTTGAATATGATGCGTGATAACGGGGACAAGAGACACATTTCCCTCAAAAATAGGGGTGTGGTCAGGATATGATTACATTGGCATGACTGCCGTGTAAATCAAAGGAGAAACATGGTGTGGGGAAACCATAGATGCCTCAGGACCTGAAAGGCCCTTAGGTGAGAACTAGGCTTCTGGTATCCCAGCAGTAGCAGGACACAAACGAGTAAGGTGATTTCCTTTGCAAGTCCTACACAGGAATTTGGGCTTACATCTAAGATGTCTAGGCTTCTCAATCATATGAATACCCCAGAGTCATTTACAATGGCCAGTGACATGCTCTCAGTGTGTTTGGCAGAGGCTAGAGAGTCATCTCCCATATGATGTATATAGGTTGGAGATGTGACATCGATATGACTCGTGGCGACTCAAGTGATGCCCCCAACATGACTAGCAGCGGCTAGTTGTGGGTATTAAACATGACTTGCAGAGGTCGTCGACCAATCTACAACATGACTAGCAGTGGTTGGTTATGGAGCTCCAGTATGAATGGCAGTGACTGGACTAGTGGTGGTGGTGAGTTGTGGCATTTGAGACCAAGGTCCCAGGAAAGATTGGTTTTGAAACATTGCAGGCCAGGAAGGGTCCTAGTTTAAACCATGTCCTTGTCCGGAAAGGTAGTATCCTCTGCCTAATTGATCCATAGAGGTTTTTACAGGCATCATCACTGAAGCAGATTTCTGTGAAGAGACAAAAGTATGATAAGGATTATTCAAGTGAGGATATATGTTTCCCCAATGTGAAGGGGTCCCATGAAGAGGGTATCCTGAACCATAAAATTGATTCCCTCTGTATGACAGACTCAGGGATATATGTGGACCCTCCATGGGAAAAGTGTTCGTAGGAACTAGCATGGCAGACGAAGGATACACAGATGGGGTGTAATAAGTAGAATAACCACCCATTTGAGTACTGGCTCCTGAAAAAACATATCTAGGAATGGATTTGTAAGAGGGGAGGTTCCAACCTCCCATAGTGAGAGTTGGTTGAGGGACATGAATTCTATCAGATGAAGATGTAGAAAACAGGGCCATGGTGCCCCCAGATCCAAAACTAGGATTCATATAAGTGGGCCAGGGAGAGGGTGGAAAGGGTGAAGGCACATTTGGAATATCAACAGGAAAATGATTAGAGACCCAAGGCATGGACTGAGTGTCATAATTCTACATACCATTATGAAAAGTGGACGGATTCATCCCCATGAAATGAGTGAACGTCATGGGGGGGTAGTGGTAAATGAGGGAGCCACAGGAACTCCGCTATCCATGATAATGACAACTCAAAGCTCAGTATAAAATATCAAAGGCATAATAATAATCAAAGAGCACACCAAAAATAATCAAATGAACAATATGCACACAAACATGATAAAGTGGCTGAAAGGGGCCTCCCTCCCTAAAGTAGGTATGCCTCGCCCAAAAGGGGTTTGCGACTCCCTGCTAAAGATCGAAGGTATCATAATCAATTATAAGGGCCCTCGTGGGCTTAACAACTAGTTTGTTATATCCCGTCAGAGAGGTAATCCTCCATAAAGGATGTGTGTTATCCGATCCTTATCTGACCCAGGGTACCTGTAGAATAACCCCTGCAAGTAACCTATGTGGCACCTAAGTCAAGCAACTAAGAAACCATGGTATAACCGATGCACAAGTGAACATTCGTAAGTCAGGTCCACTGTATGGGAAGGGTAGCAAAGCCCAAAACCTTGAAAGCACCACCTCTCATAGAGGTAAGGGCATTAGCAAGATCCCCAAATACAAATAGAGCCCCAGAAATATCTCTGACGCTAAGAAGGTATCGGGGGGATATCCCTTCAATTGACCTCATGCGACCTCATGCTTAACTCCTGTGTAAGTGGAACCTCCTGATATTACCGATTATACAATGGATTTCTCCACTCCCTTAGTCAGATGCAAATGTTGATTTAATAGCCTTGGAGAAGTTTACTCACAAAATCATATTCCAAGGCACTAAATCCTAAGCTAGTTTGTGCACCCTAGAAAATAAAATCATTACTAATAAATTTTAAATTATAGTGTTGATTTTAATGGCATTTCTTACTCAAAAGGTGCGGTCATGAAACTAGTGATGTTATGAATCAACAAGTAAAATAAATGAATATGAATACAATGAAAAGTCCTAACTTCAATTTCCAATAGATGATATGCTTCCTAAAAATACAATTTTCAATTCAATTATGCAATTCTAAATAAAAATGCAATCTTTCTTTACATGCACTAAGATAAATGACAAAGACTCAAGAGATCAAAATGCCAATCAATGTAAAATGCCTAATATTTTTGTAAATTCAATATAAGAAAAATGAAAATGCAAGGAATGAACAACAACTTGATATAAAGACTTTACTGTGTATAGATAGAGACAACTCAAGTAGGATATCAAGGAGCAAAACACCCAACCCAATGTACAAGGACAATCAAAATGAAAAGATGATGAGAAAGGCACCGCCCAAAAATTCAACCAAAGACAGGTTTCCTGTCATTCCACAAAAACTTAACAGTCACTACAAAGACCTAGGAAGACTCAACAATCATCAAAACCTACCCAGCAACCACCAAACCCGACAAACAAGCAACACAGGTTGATGTACATGATTGTTCAAGGGAAAAGAGCGTATGTACGCAGCTTGCAGAAGGAAACCACGTATATGTACATGACTGTCAAGAAAAAACCCACGTATATGTGTCAAAACATAGCTAGGCTAACAAGAAGGCTGAAAGACTCAGACCTAGAGTGAACATAGGCTGTCAAGAAGTCATACAACAAGAAACTCAATATGAACAAGAGAAATATAAGGAGAAAAACACTCCAAACCCCAAAAAAGAAGATTCAATCCCCAATATGGTCGCCAATTCTGTTATTAGGAAAATCTCTCTATGGCTAGGGGTAAACCACAACAGACGGAAATGACTGCAGAAATCAACTCTATTCTCAAGTATGCTATATAAACAAATATTCTAGCAAGACAAGATAAAAGGCCTACCTCGTCCAGATGTTCGATGAAGTCCACCGTTGAGCACTTGACCCTGTTGGGGTCCTATAATCATAGGTGATTTGATTCTTCAGCTATCTATTTGGCATTGCTCTCGTGATGAAGACATCTAGCTTGTTGGGCTTGGTTAATTTCACTTCTCCCTCCATCCATTTCGCCTGATCCTTCATCTCCCTGTTGCACCCTTCATTCCCTCACCCTTTATTTCTTCACCCCTCCGCCAATTTCATCCCTACATGAATAAACAAGCTTAGGCTAAAAAAGAATAGGTTAATAATAAATGGTTAGTGACATTTTTTAATACTAGTTAGCATAATAAATTTAATTTAATTAGGTTAGTGTGTTTAGGTTAAAAACTAAGTTAGTGAAATAATATATTAAAATTAAAACATTAATTAAAATAAAACAATTTAAAAAATTTAAAACAAATAAAAAAATGCATATAAAAATAAATCACATAAAATGTAATAATAAAAAAATAATAATAAAACATTATACAACGATTAAAAAATAAAACAATTAAAAAACAAATAAAGCAAAATGAAAACATTAACAAAACAAAATAAAACAAAATAAAGACATATAAAAAAAACATAAAACAACATAATAATAAATAAAATAAAAAACATATAAAACAAAACAAATAAAAAAACAAAACAAAAACATTTACCTCCTGTATGCACATATCCCAATACAAAATTAAATCAACATCCGTAAATTATTCCAGACCCCCCTTGCCATCTTAACTTTAACGAGGGGGGAGGAGGTCCGGGAAGTGAAACCACCCTAGAAACTTTTCACCTCCATGGGATTTTGGAGCCCCCCCCCCCCTAATACCACTTACCACCCTAGGGGGGGTCCAAAATACCACCTTCTCCTAAAAAAACCGCTTTTTGCCCAGTTTTACCAGTCCACTTCAAAGAGCATTTTCGGGAAAAACAGAAGGAATTTTGAAAAACCGAGAGAGTTTTTTCTTTGAAACGGGATGAAATTCAATAACCCCTCTCAGTTTTTGCACAGGTATCATGGATTGGGAGAATCAAAGACATCTCTGAGCACTATTTTTCACGCTTCCATTTTTTCTAGTTTTTGTCATGTTTTTGTGGAAAATGTTTTGGAAATATGGGGATGAATTTTGAAAAATCGAAAGAGGTTTTTTCTCATCAAAGGAAAAATAAAAATAACCTCTTCCATATTTTTCACATATGTTATGTATTGGGAGAATCAAATATTTCACTGGACCCTATTTTTCAGAACTTCGAGAGGCAGAAAATCAAAAGAGATAGATGGCAAAGGGATCAAATTGACATATGGAAATGAAATCAAAGGCACAAAGACACCCGAAAGTTGAATATCAACAGTCAATCACCGAATCCAGACTCTAATGCCCGATTTCTGCAGAAATAAGCTCAGTCAACATCAAAATATCAACAACACAACAAAACTTGAAGACATGTTTTCAACAACCTTCATTAAATTAAGCACCAAAAATCTGAGAAGATCTACACGATATCTATATTTTTGTAATATGAATTCTTTGTAAGCAACTTATAAATAGTTCTAATTACGAAGTATTAAGGGTTGATCAATTGGGATCTTTTTGTAGGATGGAACTAATATTGTAGCAGAGCTCAGAAAGCCTCCTCCTTTCTTTCAAAACTTCAGTAATACAATTGAGACATTGACAAGATTCTTGTGTCAATTATGTTGGTGAAGTACATCTACCTTTTTTTATGTTTCTCCTCTCTATGTTATAATTTTGTGTGTTTTCGATATGAATTATTCAATAGAAGACTGAAGGACACAATTTGTTTTGATGTGCACTCTATTCCTGGCTTTGGATAATTTCAATGTTTTCTGCTTGAGGGTTAGTTCCAGAATTATTAATTTCTCTGGTATAATCCGATCCCCTCACCTCAATCTCAACCTCTATATTCTTACATACTTGTTCTCTATCATTGAGTTCCTTTAAAATGAATTCTTCAACTCTTTTAGCTTCCAGGAGCTGGGACTTCAAATCACTGATGATCTGGACTGACTCTTTGATGGTTCTTGATGCATCTATTTCTCTTGATTGATGTGATTCTTCAAATTCTTGAAGTTTTTCCCTAAGTAATTTGTACCTCTTTAACTACTTTCTTAGTTCCTCCAGAGAACTAATCAATTCCGCTTCTATATCTACTTCACTTTCACTTCCATACTTTTCTTCATTATCTATATTATTATTGTGAGTGTTCATTCCCATAAATAGAAGCTCTGAATCTTCATCTTCACTCATATATGAAGAGCTGATGTTTTCTTTAGAGTATAAGTTTTTCCTTTTCTTATAAAATTTCTTCTTGTATTGGTCTTTCTGGTTGTGGGATTCTTCATCATCATTATCCTCCTGCTTGGGATAGGGACACTTGTTAGCAAAGTGTCCGATCCTGCCACAATTGAAACATTTGAAGGGTAACTTTCCTTTATATTTTCCAAATCCTTTATTGAGTTTCTTTATAAAGTTTGCCTCTTCTACATCTGATATGTCTAACTAATCTTCATTAGACATGTGTTCCTATTTCTTCTTTGCTTTAGATTCCTTAAAGACTGTTTCTTCTTTTGATGGTTTTTTGTTCCCTGTTCTCATCTCATAAGATGTAAAAATTCCGTGAAGCTGATATTATGAGTTTGTTAAGATCTAGTCTATCTTCAATTGTGGAAATCTTGGAATCATATCTCATAGGTAATGACCTTAATATATTTTGTACAATAGGTTTATCGACAAGTCCTTCTCCTGCTGCTCTAATTGAATTAACTACCTCATCTACCCTATGAAAGTATTCAACAATGTTCTCTTCTTCTTTCATTTTCAAATTTTCAAACTGAGTTCTATAGGTTTGTAGTTTGGCTTCCTTGACATTGCTATCTCCTTCATATACAACCTCCAATTTGTCCCATATTTCCTTAGCTGACTTACAATGCATAGCCTTCACACATATAGAATTTGTCAATCCTCCTAGAATGGCATTGACTACTCTTGAATTTTCATTGCAAATTTTCTTTCCTACAATATTTGTGGGTGGATTGGCTGGTGCAGTGTAACCATCTACAATAGATTTCCAGATATCAAAACCAAGAGACAACAAGAAGCTTTTCATTCTTATTTTCCAGAGAGCATAACCACCTCCATTAAATACTGGTGCTTTGTTGGAAGACATTCCCTCTTGTTGATCCATTTCTTTCAGTATCTACCTTCCAGTTATTAGACTGTGTTGAAGGCACTTGCTCTGATACCAATTATTTCAAATTAAGTTAGTGAAATAATATATTAAAATTAAAACATTAATTAAAATAAAACAATTAAAAAAATTTAAAACAAATAAAAAAATGCATAAAAAAATAAAACAATGCATAAAAAAATAAAACACATAAAATATAATAAAAACAAAACAATAATAAAACATTAGAAAACAATTAAAAAATAAAACATTTAAAAAACAAATAAAGCAAAATGAAAACACGTAAAAACAAAACAAAATAAAATAAAGACATATAAAACAAAAGCATAAAACAAAATAATAATAAATAAAATAAAAAAATATATGAAAAAAACCAAATAAAAAACAAAACAAAAATATTTACCTCTAGTACACACATATCCCAAAACAAAATTAAATCAACGCCCGTAAATTATTCCGGACCCCCCTGCCATCCGAACTTTAATGAGGGGGGAGGGGGGGGGTCCAAGAAGTGAAACCACCCTGGACAATTTTCACCTCCACCGGATTTCAGAGCGCCCCCCCCCCTCCCCCCCCCCAAATACCACTTACCACCCTAGGGGGGTCCGGAATACCACCTTCTCCTAAAAAAACTGCTTTCCACCCAATTTTACCAGTCCATTTCAAAGAGCGTTTCCAGGCAAACCAGAAGGAATTTTGAAAAACCGAGAGAGGGTTTTCTCCTAAACGGGATAAAATTCAACAACCTCTCTCAGGGTTTTCACAGGTATCATGAATTGGGAGAATCAAAGCCATATATGAGAACTATTTTTCAGGATTCCTTTTTTTCCTGCTTTTGTCATGGTTTTGCGGCAGATGTTTTGGAAAGCTAGGGATGAATTTTGAAAAACAGAAAGAGGTTTTTTCTCATCACATGCCAAAGAAAAATAACCTCTTCTATATTTTGCACATATTCTACGGATTGGGAGAATCAAATATTTCACTGGACCTTATTTTTCAGAACTTTGGGAGGCAGAAAATCAAAAGAGACAGATGATAGAGGGATCAAATTGAAAGATGGAAATGAAATCAAAGGCACAAAGACATCTGACAGCTGAATATCAGTAGTCAGTCACCGAATCTAGACTCTACTGGTCGATTTCTATAGAAATAAGCTTAGTCAACATGAAAATATCAACAACACAACAGAAGTTGAAGACACGTTTTCAACAACCTTCATTAAATTAAGCACCATAAATCCGAGAAGATGTACAGGATCTCTATATTTTTGTAATCTGAATTCTTTGTAAGCAACTTATAAATACTTCTGATTATGAATTATTAAGGGTTGATCAGTTGGGATTTTTTTGGAGTATGGAACTAATATTGTAGTAGAGCTCATAGAGCATCATTTCTTTCAAAACTTCAGTAATATAGTTGAGACATTGACATGATTCTTGTGTCATTTATGTTGGTGATGTACATCTACCTTTTTTTATGTTTCTCCTCTCTCTATTATAATTTTATGGACAGTGATCAGACACAAGAAGGATGAATCATCCACCTGGTGACTCCAATAAACTTGAATCAATTTCAAAGACTCCACTGGAGGAAGAACCTGAAACAATGACAAGACAATCTGAAAAGATCTGGTATGCAAGTTGGAATTTTATCCAAGACGTAATTGGTTTTATTTTTAATTATTTCTTCCCTTTTTGTGAACTTGGCCAAGACTATATTGTTGAAACTCATGTTGATCAAATTCAACTTGAGGAGCCTCAAGAGATCAAGCCTAGTTTTACAGCCTCTGTACATACTCCTACACTTATAAATATTCTAGATAGGTACAATCCCCTTGTATTACCTCCTATACTCTATGATTTCCCTACAAATTATTACAAATATCTTCCCAGGTTTGATGGAGAATATGGTAACATCACTGCTGAGAAACACATTCAGGGTTTTGAGAATTTTCTTGATCTATTTGAGGTGGAAGAAGATGATGTCTGTATCAGACCTTTTTCTCTATCTTTGCAAGATAGAGCTAAGGAATGGTTCAAAAGTTTGTCAGCTGCAAGTATATATAATTTTCATCAGTTTGTAGAAGTATACCTTGGTAAATGGGAGATCAAGAGAAATATTTTTCTCATTTTAGAAGAATATGATCATTTGAAAGGACAACCAGGAGAGACAATGCAACACTTTTTTGCCAGATTCAATCGAGTTTAGAATTCCATGCCTATTGATATAAGACCACCTCTCGGTTTAACTCTCTTACACTACCCATATGCCTTTGATCTAGAGATGACATTTCGGTTGAGAGAAAGGAACACTACTACACTCAAGGAAATGCATGATAGTTCAATTAATGTAGAAGCTAATTTATTGATCAAAAGGTCAAAGATCAAGGTAAAAGAAAGGAAGAAAATAACAAAGGAGCAACTGAAATCTTAAGAAGAAAAAATAGACATTTTGACCAACACAATGAAAGAAATGATGCAGAAAGTCATCATGGGAAATTAACTTTCTTTTCAAGGTCATCCTGTTCCATTGGTTACAGAGAAAGAAAGGGTCATTGTTCCCAAACACTTTTCAGCTCACCCTTGGTATCATGGATTGGAAAATGATTATTTCATGTATTCCATTCACAACATAGTCAAAGATGAAACTCAAACTCAACTTGTAGGAGAGCAATCAACTGATATGATGTGTATGACTGATGACATTTATTTCATGGATGATCTAGCCAAGTATGATAAATATGATGAGAATTACACCAATGTGAATTCTTCAAAACCATCAACAACATTTTCTTGGGAGGAAGAAGATCAGTTGCAACTAAAATATGACAGTTAGCCTATGCATAGAAATTACGATAGCAATGTGAAAAATGCAGAAAATCTCAGAGTAAGTGGAAAGGCTTTACCCTTATGTTTCTCTTCATTTCAATTTCTAAGAGAAAATTGTAAACTAGTCGTCAGTGGTAAAGATCAAGAATGTTCTGATCACTTAGTTGAAGATGTCATTAATGATATGGACGCTGGTCTAGACCCAGAATTGCATCCCTTGAGATACATTGATTTTCAAATTCTAGATGAAAGATTAGAGCCCGAGACAGAATATGAGTTAATCCAAAATGATTTTGTACCATTAATCTTTAATTCATTTCATTTTTTAAAGAAGAATATTGATCATGTCCTAAATGATAAGCACATAGAAAACTATGAAGTGTCATTGGAACCAATGCAATAGTCATCCCAATTCCCACATGATCCAATAGCTGATGTGCTGGATGACTTGTGTTGTCCAAGTCATGTTTCATTTTCCAGTTATGGACTTAAAAGTGGTTATGTGTAATGTCCCCATTTTGGGACATTATTACATTACAGAGTTTTATGCCTAATGGAGTAGCCAGATTGGAGTGACAACGAGTTTGGGAGATATTGAGGGTTTCATCAGAATCCATTCCACACAACTTAGCTTTGGTCCCTTATTCACTAAGAAGGTCATAATGAGCATATTACTTGGAGAAACCTCTTAGTGTAATAGCTCATCGGAATCGGGAGGAAGATCACTACAGGATAAGATGATGAGAAGTGACTTTCAGTGGCCAGAGAATATATAAGGATGGATAAATCACTTTTTAGAGTTAAAATGGTTAATTAATTAATTAAGTGATTTAATCAAGGAATAATAAAATAAAGAAAAAGTCACTTGAAGAGAAAAGGTGAACAAGGGGGGTATAAAGGAGAGATAGGGGCCTCTATTCTCTCATTATGTTGATTGATTATTTTTTATTGGCCTCTTGGCTTGGAGAGCTCTTAGAGCTTGGGGATTTGAGGGTTTTGGTTACAAACCCTAGGATTGGTTTTAGTGTTGAAATGATACACCCTAGCTAGTCATTTTTTGCGAAGAGATCACTTTGATTTCTTCATCGTGCTTCATTTTTAGCAGATTCACATTCAATAGCTGAGTTTTCTTCATGGGTGACTACATTTTCAGAGGTAGTAGCTGATTTTGGGGTTATAGAGGGTGACTTGCTTCAATAAGGTTGATAAATACTTGTGGGGGTAGAATCTCATTATTATGGGCGCATTCCTTGACTGTTGGGTGCATATCTGGGCATGCGACAAGTGTATTCCTATGTGGATTGATATTATTGTTGTTTGGGGGACAAATTTCTTTAGTCTAGACATATATCTGTGTAGCTGGGTGCATTTCTGGGTATGCATTTCAAGATATAATATCTCTTTTGGAAGGCCAAGTTGTACTCTATTCTGGGCATATTTATTTGGTAGAGGAACTGTGGGAGCATTGCCATTATTCTGGAGACTTTACCTCTGTCTACTCATATTCTGGGTGCACCATTAAAAGGGATTCTCTTAACTGCAAGAGATATAACTGAAGACTGATATAGGAGGGTTGAGCCACCATTTGAAGGTGTTCCCTTACTGTTGTTACACACAGTTTCCACTCTGAACAGGCCACTATAGGAATAAATCATTATCTCACTGAATTTCAGGTGATATCATATTATTGTTAAAGTATGATTGTATTTGTTTGCTGAAGTCATAACCTGATATGATTATGGGAGGTTAATCATGCAAATGCTGATATAGTCTGTGTGTAATTTTCTGAATTTAAATAAGATAATCAACCACCATTTCTATGTGTTAAATCTACAAAAACATATATTAGCTTGTAAATTTTCCTATGTACTATTAGAAGGTTTATCTATTATAAAGGTGGCAAGTTTCCATCTATAATTGTTGCATGCAAACTGTTCGAAGAAACATCATTATTATAACAACAAAATTCACATAACACCATACATCAAGGATTATAAAGGTGTTTTGGTGTATTCTTGATTTATCTCTTCGTGACTTTCTTATGATTCATTCCTATGTATTCATGACAAATTATATGCTGTCATAATCATCAAATACATCAGAAATATATGTATAAATAAAATATACAACAAGTGCACACAAACTGTTTGTCAAAATGATGCAATGATTTGAGCTGCATTAAACTAAACAATCACTGCGAATGCATAACAACCAATGAACTGGGAGTCATAAGGAGATAAGAACCATTCCATATGACACATTAAACACAATAGAAACCACGGGTTGAGTTGGGCAACAAAGAAAGTCTTGGGTGAAGAGCAATTGACCATGTCGTCAAAGTGTTTGACAAAATCTCACAGAGAAAACAAGTTGATTTCTAGCTAAGATTTCATTAGGAACCTTAGAGTGGTATTAGAGCATGGTCCTCTGTAGCTGTGAGGTTTTGAAGGGAAGCATTGAAAACAGATACATGAGAAATATGGAAAATCTTTTGGAGTAGCAAGTGTTTGAGGTAGGAATGAGGTTACAATCACTCCCTCACTTTAAAAACACTCTTCTTAAATTTCTCAAGCAAGAAGCATAAATTTTATCTAAGGTAGGTCAGTCTCCTTCACAGGTTATGTTGGATGCAATACACCCATTAAGGGAAGATCTAGTTATGCCAAATTTGTTGAGACATCAATATGGAGAGGTGTCACTGAGGGTGGCCATATGTATAAGTGAGATCACTAGAATCTTAGCACCAAACAATCCATACAAAGATGATGTGTTGAGAGACACCTTTCGGCTTATTATTACTATTTTCCGAGGGTTGGATGATATAGCTAGTCCCTTGTTTGGAGAGAGGGTTACCATTTTGGAAACAATGGCGAAGATTGAGTCATGTGTTTTGATTCTAAACAATGGGTGTGCTGACTTGATCCTCGAGATGTTTCACATTTTCCTCTTTGTTGTCAGTGGAGCTCATCCAAAAAATCTGTTAACATCTATGCAAGCCATTATGACTTGTATTTTGGACGAGAGTGATGATTTTCTAGAGTGACTGGTATCACTTATACTAGATTACTTGGGGAGAGAAAAGGAGGAGGTTTCTTCGACTAGATGTAGACTTTCTATGAATGTAGTGGAGCAGTGTGAAAATAAGCTTTAGCCATATGTGAATATATCATCTGGTGACACCAGCACGTGGGATGAACAGGCTGATAACATGATAGTGCATGAGGAGGAGTTGACATCTTCATCTTGTATAGAGGCTTGTGATGATCTGGGTGTGAGTACACCTAAGTATGATGAGGCATTGACACTGGACGAGTCACCTTTGGATACCGATATTATTTTGCAAGTGTGCATGAATGAGGACCAGAGTAGCACATTGGATACATGGGAGCATTCTTATGGAGAGCCACACCATTTGGCAATGCAAATGAAGGTTAGTGATGATATGATCATGGTAGCTATGGGACACTTTGATGCTACACATGCACTTATGGAAGATTATTTTTGGAGGGCCTCAACAACACAAGTTAGTTAATATGGGGGACTAGTCATTGATGACTTCCATATGCTCAGGGAGAGAGTGACTGTGATGAGGGATGACTACCAATAATTGTCGATGGATAGGGATTACCTATTGGAGGTTGGCGAGATGTATCACAGGGCATTGAGGGAGCAAGAGGTTGAGGTGGACTGACTCACTCATGAGTTGGTGAGTACATGGATATTCTTGGAAGGCACACAGATATCCCTTCAAGAAACAGGGTCCAAATTAAAGCAACTCCTTGAGGAGACTAGTTAGAGATACACTACATCTATCTTAGTAGAGAGTCCAACATATCATTCATCCACATTGCTAGAGGATGTTGGTGGTTTAGCAGTAGAGCTTCCGTTGATGGAGGAGCATGAGGAGTACCCAGGATAAATCATGAGTATGGAGAGATATGATCAAGAGACACAGGAGGATGCCCATGGGTCACAGGGACCACTCTTCATGAGGGGTTTTGAGAAAGTTGGTCATACAGATGCTCATGGGGATGCCAGAGCTAGGGATAGCTATGAGGACACTTCCATTTGTGTTCCAAGATTGACTGACCTTCATATAGAGGTTGACCCAATAGTACACCTAGGATCCATGAGGTTACAGGAGTATATAGGAGATCACATGAGTATGCAGGGACATACAGTGATGAGTGGTAGTTCATAGAGACATACATAGGTGTACAATGGGATTTAAGAGGATGCAATGTATTGCAGGGAGGAGATGTAATTCCTAGAGCATGGATATTCTTCTCCCTTGCAGCAGTACATAGATCTGGGAGATCACCCTCACAGTAGTAGTAGTAGTGATGATGGATGGAGAGTGATTGAGCAGCAAATTGTAGAGATACCTACTGTTGTACCCGATGGTTGGTGTTTAGTGATGAGTACAAGTGATTAATTACCATGGGTGCCAGTGGACGAGATTTTTGTCAAGTCATTGGGATTGACCAAAGCATACGATACTTTCCAGTCCTATAGTTGGTTGCAGATATTTTTGATATCCTTTCTCGATACCTTCATCATTGACAACAACACATGGGGAGATAGACAATGGTAGGGGACATGGAGAGTTGGTAGGCTGAGACCACCTAATAGGGGTGTCTTTATTGCATACAACAGGATAGGGGTGGATCATGAGAGACTAACAGTTGAGGCCTTGGTTTTGATGGAGAGTATCTTAGGCCATGGGATAGAGGATATCTCAGAGGTTGATACATATTTAGATTCTCATTGGGAAAATATCCTAGATGGATAGTGCTTGTCATGTCATTTCCGGTGGTATGTGGAACAGAGCTATCTATTTTGGTCCCTATAGTGGGACCACTCTTATAGTGGTATGTGGTATATGTATTTGTCAGGGAAAATATCCTAGATAGATAGTGCTTGTCATGTCATTTCCAGTGGTATGTGGAACATCACATAATTCCTCATGGTTAGAGAGTTATGGCCATGAGAAGTTGGAGACCCTAGGTTTGGGTAATGGACCCAAGTTTGTTTGATGGGTAACAGTATGAGTTATGATATTTTTTCAGATAATACTATTCTATATGGATAGTACATGTCATGCCATTTCTGGTGGTATGTAGAATGTCATGAGAGTTATGGCCTTACGAAGTTGGAGGACCCTCATATGTCATCTAGAAGCCCCAAAAGGTCAAAGTAGTCAAAGTGGTTTAAGAGATTTTAAAAGGTAAATAATAAAGTGAAGTGATGAGTGTATTATAATTCAAAGTGA
>ML782488.1:291067-302040 GCA_009831015.1 Picea engelmannii | reverse complement strand
CCAGTAAGTGAAACCACCCTGGACAATTGTCACCTCCACGGGATTTAAGACCCCCCCTAATACCACTTACCACCCTAGGGGGGGTCTGGAATACCACCTTCAACTAAAAAAAACTGCTTTTCACCAAGTTTGACCGGTCCACTCCAAAGAACGTTTCCAGGAAACTAGAAGGAATTGTGAAAAATCAAGAGAGTTTTTTCTCTGAAACAGGATGAAATTCAATAAATTCTCTTAGTTTTTGCACAAGTATCAAGAATTGGGAGAATCAAAGACATCCCTGAGCATTATTTTTCAGGCTTCCATTTTTTCCTGTTTTTGTCATGTTTTAGCAGAAGATGTTTTGGAAAGCATGGGATGAATTTTGAAAAATCAAAAGAGGTTTTTACTCATCACAGGCCAAATAACAACAAATTCTTCCATATTTTTCACATCTGCTACATATTGGGAGAATCAAACATTTCACTGGACCCTATTTTTCAGAACTTCGGGAGGCAAAAAATCAAAAGTGACAGATGACAGAGGGATCAATTTGACAGATGGAAATGAAATCAAAGGCACGAAGACACCTGACACCTAAAGATCAACATCCAATCACCGAATCCAGACTCTACTGCCTGATTTCTGCAGAAATAAGCTCAGTCAACATCAAAAGATCAACAACACATCATAACTTGAAGACATGTTTTCAACAACCTTCATTAAATTAAGCACTAGAAATTCGAGAAGATCTACAGGATCTCTGTATTTTTGTAATATGAATTCTTTGTAAGAAACTTATAAACACTTCTGATTACAAAGTATTAAGGGTTGATCAGTTGGTATCTTTTTGGAGGATGGAACTAATATTGTAGTAGAGCTCACAGAGCTTCCTTTCTTTCAAAACTTCAGTAATACAATTGAGACATTGATAGGATTCTTCTATCATTTATGTTGGTGAAGTACATCTGCCTTTGTTTATGTTTCTCCTCTCTCTGTTATAATTTTATGTGTTTCCGATATGAATTATTCAATAGAATACTGAAGGACATTATTTTTTTTGATGTGCACTATGTTCTTGGCTTTGGATAATTTCGATGTTTTTTGCTTGAGGGTTAGTTCCATAATTCTTAATTTCTCTGGTATAATCCGATCCCCTCACCTTTCTTTTCAAATCACTCATCAATCTTAAGAATCCAACATAGGTGCCTATCCTTCCCTATTATGTTCTCTGTAGAACTTACCTTGATTGAACATAGACTCTTTGACTCCATTGCCTAATGGCCCTCCCTGGCTGGTCCAACCAAAAAATCTAAAAACCAAACCCTGTACTATCATAACTAGCCTAAAATTCCCAACAAACAAAGCTAAATCATACAGAGATATCCCTCTCTAAGTCTTCGAGGGATAGATCCCTGAATCCAAAGTGGTTTTGTAGTTACTTCTACCCATTTCTTCTTTAGCCTAAGAAATTACAGAGTGGTAGGAGACCCAAAGCAATATACCTGCAACTAGTCCTCAACAACCAAGAAACGCAAGCATATGGTGATAATATATGATGTTAGTACATTCAATAGAATAATGCATCAACATTCATAACAAATACGTCCATGGAATAATAATTCAAATATTTGCAAGATATCAATTGGACGAGAAAAGAGTATTTCTATTAAGATATAATCAACAGAAGTGAATAAGTTACATACTTCCATGTCAGCACGACTCAAAACCGAGAAACTGAGTTCCTTCCAGCTGTGCCTCCACCACTTCAATTCTCCACCAAAGGAAATCTCATGTAAGAGATACAATGGAGTTCTCAATTAGTATGGGAAGAGCTTGGGGGCTAAACGATGTGTTTAGACTTAAAGGATAAAGGGATGCAAACTCGATGTGAAGTAAATAATTCCTCCAGAGTAACTTTTTTCTCAAAGTGGAATTCTTTCTCCTCTTTTCGATAGCTCAGATTTGGCCCATTTATAGCCTTCAAGTGGAACTGAATGGCCAAGTTGAAACGTTTATAGTATATGGAAGGCCAAGTATCATTGATCTCGTGACATGACATGGAAAGCTGACACTAATTTTCAATTTTGGGCACATTTCTTGATGTATGCGGGTTGTAGTGGTGCAACCTGCATATACGCATGTTGTATAGTAGGATAGGTGCGTATATGTGGAAAAAATTATATTTTTATCTCTGGGATTGGAAAAAAGGGATTACAAGTCTGCATATGGAAAAGGAAAAAGGCCTTCTATGCAAGATTGCATGGGGTGAGGCAAATCAATCTTGCTATAACAAATACATGTCCAGGGTCCCTTATTCATAAACAGTTGGAATCTTAATGTATGTGATGGTTTGCACAAGACTAGATATTGCACATGCAGTGGGAGTTGTGAGCAAGTATATGAACAATTCAGGGAAAGAAAATTGGGAGGAAATAAAGTGGATTCGCAGGTATTTGAGAGGTATTTCTTCTCATGCATTATGTTTTGGAGGTTCAAACACTGTTCTATAGGGATATGTTGATTCAGATATGGCAGGTGATAAAGATAACAAAATGAGCACCACAGGGTATGCTTTTACTATAGGTGGAACAACAATAAGTTGGATTTCGAAACTAAAAAAGGTTGTCGCACTTTCAACAACATAAGCAGAGTATGTTGCTGCTATAGAGGCTAGTAAAGAGATTATTTGGTTACATAGGTTTATGGAGGAATTGTGAAAGAAGCAAGAGAATAGTAGGTTGTATTGTGACAGTGAGAGTGCCATTCATCTTGAAAAGAACTGAGCCTTCCATTCCAAGACTAAAAATATAAAACTCAAGTACCATTTCATCAGGTCAGTTTTGGAAGATGGACAACTAAAGTTGGAAAATATACATACTAGCCAAAATCCTGCATTCATGTTAATAAAATGTAGTAACCAGAGAGAAGATGAGTTCCTGCTCAGTTTCTGTTGGCCTTCATGTACAAAGGAGGAGATGAGAAATTTTCCAATTCCAAGAAGGATCAGAGTCCAATAGATACAACAACGGTGGAGTTGTTGTGATTAGTCTACAAGTGGAATATTGTTGGTTGTGGAGCCTAATTATCTTCCTGATTTAGAGGTCTTTGTTTTCAGTCGTGTTTATACCCCATGAATGATTTACACCCATCCACATGGGGGGGTTGTAGGGGGGGATTTCCCCCCCTACGGGGTTTGCGGGGGATCATCCCCGTGGCTAGGGGTCTGGGGGCCAGCAGGGGTTCGGGGTGAAGACCTTGAAGGAAAAATTTCCTTGTAAATTTATATTGTAATTTCATAGTCAATATTGAACGTTCATCATTAAGTCATAGCTCTGATAGTAGATATTATGTTAGGGTTTTTTTCGCTAGAAGGAAACTCTCATTCTTTTGTATGAGGCCATTTTTATTGCATCCGGCTATTGTATTGCATGTGTATTCTGAGTAAGGAGATTGTGAGAGAAAGAAGATGAAGTTACATTGAGTGTGTTGTAGGTTGTATCCCTTCATTTTGTTGGATAATAAAAAGGAAGGACCTAGCAATTTCTCTGGTAGACGTATCCTACACAGGGTGAACCATGTATATATGTGTCTCTATTGTATTGTGAATCTTCTGTGTTTTATTTCCGCATTTGTTTTATTTTATTGGTCCGCGATCCTATTTTTCTAATAGAGGATTGGAGTCCTCTACAGGTTGGAGCCTGATCTACAAGGAGTTGGTGCTTGGAAAATAGAGGATTGGTGTTTCCTTGAGTTGGTGTTCAAAAGAAGAGAGATTGGTGTCTCTTACAAATTGTAACTTGTAAATGAAATATAATTTTTATGATTGTTACATTTAAAATGCAGAGTTTTGTACATTCTTGTTGATAAATTGTTATGGTTCATATATTAATCATTAAAGAATTAATTTAATTTTAGAAAAAGAAACAATACTGATTCACACCCCCCTCTTAATATTAAACAACATTCCAACTATTGGTATCATAGCAGGTTGCTTCACCACAGTCTAACCAATTAAAGGAAGATTATGAGAATTTCAATGGATCAACGAGAATGAATGTCCTCCAACAGAGCACCATTGTTCAATGGAAATGATTATGCATTTTGGAGTATAAGGATGAAAATTTATCTAATGGCTCTTGGATGTGATGTTTGGCTATCTGTGGTAAATGTTTACACTGCAACTATTGCACCTTCAGATGTTGCTGGAAAGAAACTATGCAATGATAATTCAAGGGTTGTTAATGCAATTTTGGGTGGATTAGCAAACCCCATATTTGTAAAAGTGATACATTGTAAACTAGCAAAAGAAATTAGGGACAAACTTAAAGTCATATATGAAGGAGATGGAAAAGTTAAGCAAGAAAAAATTTAAACACACAGAGGGAAGCTTGAAAATCTAAAGATGAAAGAGGAAGAAAACATTGCAGAATATTTTCAAAGAGTGGATGAAATAGTCAATTCAATCAGAGCATTGGGAGAAGAGTTAAAAAACAAAATTATTATCCAAAAGGTGTTGATATCATTACCAATGAGATATGATGCCAAGGTATCTACCTTGGAAGATCGAGAAGACCTTGAAAAACTTACAATGGATGAACTTCATGCGATTCTTATAGCCTATGAAATGAGAACCGAGCAAGAAAAGTCATCAAAGAGTGAAACAAGGTTAAAAGAATCAAAAGCAACAAAGAACCATGAGCACATGCTAAATGAAGATCACTCAAACATATCAGATGAAGAAGTGGCCAATTTTATAACGAAACTCCAGAAAGAGTCTGGGAAATATAAAGGGAAGTTACCCTTCAAGTGCTTCAATTGTGGAAAAATTGGGCATTTTTCCTCTAAATGTCCCTATCCCAAGAAGGCAGGTAGTGATGATGAAGATACTATTGGAAATACTGAAAGGGGGGGAGGGTGAATCAATATTACCCTTTTTCAACAATTAACAATTACTTTGTTATTTTATGAATCGTCATAATAGATCAACAATGAACTTGTATTGAAATCAATTGTATAAATATAATTAATAGGAATTACAATGTTTATATAAATATTAGTGAAGGACACCAATCCTTTTTAGAGAACCAACTCTAGGAGACACAAATCCCCTTCTTCAGAGCACCAACCCTAGGAAGCACCAACTCACTTATATTTTATGTCACTGACCCTAGGAAGCACCAACTAACTTGTCTTTAGGGCACCAACCCTAGGAAGCGCCAACTCCCTTGTATTTAGGGAACCAACCCTAGGAAGCACCAAATCCCTTAAATCACACTTTAATTAGTAAAGGATATGAATCCTTCCGTGATCCTCCCTTCCACCCTCACCACATCAGTATCATCAATTCCTCTTCTTGGACTATGCTTCTGTTTTGATCTTCTAATATGGACTACAAAGACACTTCTTCTTCATCGTTCCTGCTTTCTTATATAGTCTTCCAACTGGTGTGAGCTATGAAGCATTGTTTCCCTTTGTTTGGACCATTTCACCTCTTCATTTAAATTAACAATAATAACATTTTTTTTCCTCCATTATTATTCATACATTATTGTGAAAGATTTTTAATTTAGTGAGAGGGATTTTCATAAATCGATCACTGATATGCATTGATTTTTTTTTAACTCGATCCCATGCATATTTATTTCATTCTCAATTTATGTTAATCTGATATAATCTTTTTGATTAACATTTTAATGCATTGCAAGGATTGGATTACTTAAGATAAATCATGACAAAGTCCAGATCCTATCTGGTTCAACGTTTCTTCTTGACTGGGATAAATTTCTTATTCCGTGTGTTAAATTTCTCACAGAAACACTTCGAGACCTCTATTCTATATGACCACAGGTGGTGACCAGGCGCTAAGACAAACAAGTTTTTAATCACTTATCAATATCAATGGTCTCGTTTTAATTGCACATTGAGATGGACGGTTCTCGTTCACTTCATGATTTCAAAATTTCAGGACTACACCATTTGTAGTCTTTTAATTTTTACGAAGCAAATTCTGCCGTAGTGCTTATACAAAATTCTCTTCTTAATAACCTTCACATGTCCAGGAGCTAGGACCATGGGATTAGGCACAAAGGATCTCTCGCTCTTCGGTTATTCGACTATTCATGACTATGGGACTTCGGGCTACTCGAACTATGAAGTAGTTCAATTTGTTTGAAGGTTTACCTATCGAATAAGTCATAACATGACGATGACTTCTTACTGTCGGTTAACATCTCATGCTTACTCTATCCTTCCACTATGCTTTATATAATAGTCCTTACTCTATCCTTCCACTAAGATGAAGTGTCCTTGTTGGCGTGGTCTTGTTGATGTGGATATCCTGAAGTGTCATGTCTTTCCCCTTTGGATCATATATCAGATAGTCTAGTTTTCACCTGAATTCTTGATCCAACGACCCTCATTCACTCTAGGACTTCGGGGCTCCGACCTTTGGGTGAACTTAAATGTTTTATACCCCTTATCACTGAAGTGGTCAGTGCCAAAGTTGACCACCATTGGACCCGCCTATCCTCATCCAATGGTCACCATGCATTGCCCAGATTTGATGGCCCTCATTTATTTCAGAAATTCGAGGCTTCGACCTTCGGGTGAACTTACATGTTTTAGACCCCTTTTCACCGAAGTTGTCAATGTTGTAGTTGACCATCTCCTTTCCTTTACTATGATCTGATGGTTCCAATGTTTTCACTCCAGATCAACGGTTGACGGTAGTTCGTGACTTCGGGGCTTCGGCCTTCGGGTAAACTTACCTGTTCTTGGGTTCTTTTTTCTAGAGTAGTCAGCAACGAAGTTGACCATCTCCTTTCCTTTACTGTGATATAACGGTTCCAACATTTTCACTCCAGATCAATGGTTGATGGTAATTTGTTTAATCCGAGACTCCAGGATATTGTGGATTACACTGTCCTTCCACTAAACTAAATCAAATGGTCGATAATTCATTCAAAGTCCCTCCTTGATCTAACGGCTGACTGGATTTCATGATTTCATGACTTTGCAAGTTCATGCCTCTACCTTATCTCCAATTTTCTCTGAAGTGGCAAAGTTCCGATGTCACGAAACTTACGCTATCCTTCTACTTGGTTTTATTTGACGATCATGATAGATCCCAAAATGATATAACGGTTTGAGAGCTCACTTGAATTTCCTCCACAAAATCTCATGGCTCTAAATTCCAGATCGAATCTTGATCCAACGACTGGGAAACCATCCAAATCTCCTGCTTCAGATCTATCGGTTGAGATATAATTCTTCCCAACCTCTGACTCCCCCTTGATCTGACGGTCCTGAATTGTCTTGAAAACTACATCAACGAACATGATTCCTCCTTGAATCAATGGTTGTGATTACTCCCAAAATTCAAAAGGGAGCAATTATGATTACTCCACAATCCTTTGCATAGATTTCCTTAATTGCAAAAAATTGTTTCAGCTTCACTCAATCGCACCTTCTCTGCTGATATTTTTCTACATTGATCCACCTTAGAGATGATATGGTAATATGAGGGACTCCTCTGTTCCTCGTGCTATGTTTTATGTGTAACCTACTACGTTATCTCTCCTGATATTTAGTATCTCACAGACATATTTGATCTTCTTGATAATGACAATACCATAATACCATGTCCCACATTGATTATTTTGGCCATCTTTGACATCAATGCCAACACCATAACATCATGTCCAACATTCTCCCCCTTTGGCATTGATGGAAACACAATAATACCCCTTTTCCAATCTTAACTGTATTTTACTGATCATTCTCCCCCTTTGACTACAATGCCAAAAAGGGATGTTTCCTTTTAGGGTGACACTCCCCCTTAGGTTATTCCCACCATGTCTATGAATATCTCCCCCTGGAATCATGCTACTACAACCAATCATGGGAAGACGAATAACTCCCTCTGTCTTCTCATAATAGATCTGCTTCATAAACCATTTCACATAACTTCACTGAGAGAATACATAACTGACAATGTTGTTGGTTAGATGAAGACCTGCAACAAACCATGTTAGATCCTGCATAGAGATATACCATCAAACTATGCTTCTTTCAATGATTCTTGTTATCTATTAAATCATTTGTAATCTGACAGGCTCTTCATTTTTATGTGCTTCAATACTCATAGGGGTATCAAAATGAACAATTTTAAGTCTTCCCTAATTTATTCTTCCTTTCTCTGTTTATAATTTTTGAGGAGGAGTTTCAGTAGATCATTAAAATAACATTGGAAAACTTCTGAGATCATCACCACTCAATTATTTTGGTTGGTATACTATTGAAGATTCATCATCATCACTATTTTGTGTAACAAAAACTTCTTCATCTTCTTCTTTAGAATTTTCTTTTTCTATTTTTCTTTGATTGGCTAGTGGACTATTGATTTGCAGGACATCATCAAGAACTACAATTGTGTCATATTCTTCTTTAGGAACTCTCCTTTCTTGACCTTGATTCATTTTATATTCAAAAATTTGATTTTTTTTATTCTTAATTAGAAGTTTTACCCACCATTATGCTATTATTAACTTAATCAATTTCAAGTGCAATATATTAAACATCTTTCTTGCATTGTACTTCATATTTTATTTTCCATATCTTCTTATTTTGTTTGTTAGGGTTTCCTATCTTCAAGGATTACATTGGTAATCTACATTCTCTAATTTTATGGCCATAGTTGTTTCATTTTTGGCATTCAATATTGAAGTTTTTCAAAGGAGAAAATGAGTTATAGTTTCTCTTCTCTGTATTGTACTTATTGTTCTTATATCTTTGGACATTTCTACAATTGTATTGCCCATAAGCTTTGCAGTGTACTTCCTTATGTATAAAATTATTGTAAGAGTAATAGTATCCAATGGTAATAGTAATTGTATTTTTCTTGTCATATTTTACTCTAGTAGGGAGTGTTGATATCAGTTTATGTGGAACAATTTTCAATGGTATCACATTTCCCTTATTATCTTCTTTTCTTAAGGATCTCTTTAGAGCATATGCGTAACTGATTATCCTTTTGGCTGATACTTGTGATGTAGTGGTTGAGTCTTGGGTGTATCCCAAACCAATCTTGTTGTTTGGTGGCCTCTGACTACTGAGAATTTCATCCAAGATTTTTGAACTATTTTCAAATTTTGATATCTTATTTTCTTTTTCAAATTCACCTTTTAGCAACTCAATCTTAGCCTCTAGATTATTACATACTTTTTCTCTATCATTGAGTTGCTTTAAAATGATTTCTTCAATTCTTTTAGCTTCCAAGAGCTGGGACTTCAAATCAATGATGATCTGCACTGACTCTTTGATGGTTCTTGATGGATCTATTTCTCTTGATTGATGTGATTCTTCAAATTCTTGAAGTTTTTCCCTAAGTATTTTGTACTTCTTTAACTACTTTCTTAGTTCCTCCAGAGCACTAATTAGTTCTACTTCTATATCTACTTCACTTTCACTTCCATAGTTTTCTTCATTATCTATATTATTATTGTGAGTGTTCATTCCCATAAATAGAAGCTCTGAATCTTCATCTTCACTCATATATGAAGAGATGATGTCTTCTTTAGAGTAGAAGTTTTTCTTTTTCTTATAAAATTTCTTCTTGTATTGGTTTTTCTGGTTGTGGGCTTCTTCATCATCATTATCCTCCTGCTTGGGATAGGGACACTTGTTAGCAAAGTGTCCAGTCCTGCCACAATTGAAACATTTGAAGGGTAACTTTCATTTATATTTTCCGGGTAACTTTCATTTATATTTTCCAAATCCTTTATGGAGTTTCTTTATAAAGTTTGTCTCTTCTACATATGATATGTCTAACTGATCTTCATTAGACATGTGTTCCTATTTATTGTTTTCTTTAGATTCCTTAAATATTGTTTCTTCTTTTGATGGTTTTTCGTTCCTTGTTCTCATCTCATAAGTTGTAAAAATTCCATGAAGCTGATCTTGTGAGTTTGTTATGTTCTGGTCTATCTTCAATTGTGGAAATATTGGAATCATATCTCATAGGTAATGACCTTAATATATTTTGTACAATAGTTTTATCGGTAAGTCCTTCTCCTTCTTCTCTAATTGAATTAAATACCTCATCTACCCTATAAAAGTATTCAATGATGTCCTCTTCTTCTTTCATTTTCAAATTTTCAAACTGAATTCTATAGGTTTGTAGTTTGGCTTCCTTGACATTGATATCAATTTCATATACAACCTCCAATTTGTCCCATATTTCCTTAGCTGACTTACAATGCATAACTTTCACACATATAGAATTTGTCAATCCTCCTAGAATGACATTGACTACTCTTGAAGTTTCATTGCAGATTTTCTTTCCTACAATATTTGTGGGTGGATTGGCTGGTGCAGTGTAACCATCTACAATAGATTTCCAGATATCAAAACCAAGAGACAACAAGAAGCTTTTCATTCTTATTTTCGAGAGAGCATAACCACCTCCATTAAATACTAGTGCTTTGTTGGAAGACATTCCCTCTTGTTGATCCATTTCTTTCAGTATCTACCTTCCAGTTATTAGACTGTGTTGAAGGCACTTGCTCTGATACCAATTATTTCAAATTAAGTTAGTGAAATAATATATTAAAATTAAAACATTAATTAAAATAAAACAATTTTAAAAATTTAAAACAAATAAAAAATTCATAAAAAAATAAAACACATAAAATATAATAAAAAGAAAACAATAATAAAACATTATAAAACAATTAAAAAATAAAACAATTAAAAAACAAATAAAGAAAAATGAAAACACGTAAAAACAAAATAAAATAAAATAAAGACATATAAAACAAAAACATAAAACAAAATAATAATAAATAAAATAAAAAGATATACAAATAAAAAATAAAAAACAAAACAAAAACATTTACCTCCAGTACACACATATCCCAAAACAAAATTAAATCAACGCCCGTAAATTATTCTGGACCCCCCTGCGATCCAAACTTTAACGAGGGGGGGGGGGGGGG
>ML782488.1:266278-280227 GCA_009831015.1 Picea engelmannii | reverse complement strand
CCGGGAAGTGAAACCAACCTAGACACTAGTAACCTCCAAGGGATTTTGGACCCCCCCCTAATACCACTTACCACCCTAGGGGGGGTCCGAAATACCACCTTCTCCTAAAAAAACTGCTTTTTGCCCAGTTTTAAAAGTCCACTTCAAAGAGCGTTTTCGAGCAAACCAGAAGGAATTTTGAAAAACCGAGAGAGGTTTTTCTTTGCAACGAGCTGATATTAAATACCCTCTCTAATTTTTTGCACAGGTATCAGGAATTAGGAGAATCAAATCCATCTCTGAGAACTATTTTTCAGGCTTCCATTTTTTCCTGTTTTTGTCATGTTTTTGCGGGAGAGGTTTTGGAAAGTCGGGGATGAATTTTGAAAAACCAAAAGAGGTTTTTTCTCATCATAAGAAAAGGAACAATAAAATCTTCCAAATTTTGCACATAGGCTATGGATTGGGAGAATCAAATATTTCACTAGACCCTATTTTTCAGAACTTCGGGAGGCAGAAAATCAAAAGAGACAGATGGCAGAGGGATCAAATTGACAGATGGAAATGAAATAAAAGGCATGAAGAAACCTGAAAGATGAATATTAGTAGTGAATCACCAAATCTAGACTCTACTGCCCGATTTCTGTAGTAATAAGCTCAGTCAGCATCAAAAGATCAACAACACAACAGAAATTGAAGACATGTTTTCAACAACCTTCATTAAATTAAGAACTAGAAATCCGAGAAGATCTACACGATCTCTATATTTTTGTAATATGAATTCTTTGTAAGCAACTTATAAATACTTCTGATTACGAAGTATTAAGGGTTGATCAATTGGGATCTTTTTGGAGGATGGAACTAATATTGTAGCCGAGCTCACATAACCTCCTTTCTTTCAAAACTTCAGTAATACAATTAAGACATTGACATGATTCTTGTGTCATTTATGTTGGTGAAGTACATCTACCTTTGTTTATGTTTCTCCTCTCTCTGTTATAATTTTATGTGTTTCCGATATGAATTATTCAATAGAAGACTGAAGGAAAGATTTTTTTTGATGTGCACTCTGTTCCTGGATTTGGATAATTTCAATGTTTTCTGCTTGAGGGTTAGTTCTAGAATTCTTAATTGCTCTGGTATAATCTGATCCCCTCACCTTTCTTTTCAAATCACTCATCAATCTTAAGAATCCAACATAGGTTCCTATCCTGCCCTGTTATGTTTTCTGTAGAACCTACCTTGATTGAACACAGACTCTTTGACTCCATTTCCTAATGGCCCTCCCTGGCTGTTCCAACCAAACAATCTAAAAACCAAACCCTGTACTATCATAACTAGCCTAAAATTCTTAGAAAAAAAATATAAATCATATAGAGAGATCCCTCTTTGAGTCTTGGAGGGATAAATCCTGGACTCCAAAGTGTTTTTGTAGTTACCTTTGCCCATTTATTCATCAACCTAAGAAATTATAGAGTTCTAACAGACCCAAAGAAATATACCTGCAAAAGTTCTCAACAACTAAGAAACACAAGCATATGGTGATAATATATGATGTTAGCACATTCAATAGCATAATCCATCAACATTCATAACAAATATGCCCATGGAATAATAATTCAAATATTTGCAAGATATCAATTGGACGAGAAAAGAATATTTCTATTAAGATATGATCAACAGAAGTGAATAAGTTACATACTTCCATGTCAGCACAGTTTGGAACCGAGAAATTGAGTTCCTTCCATCTGGGCCTCCACCACTTCAATCCTCCACCAAAGGAAATCTCAAGTAAGAGAGACAATGGAGTTCTCAATCGGTAAGGGAAGAGCATGGGGGTTGAACAATGTGTTCATACTTAAAGGATAAAGGGATGCAGACTCAATGTGAAGTGAATAATTCCTCTAGAGTAACTTTTCTCTCAAAGTTGAATTCTTTATCCTCTTTTCCATAGCTCGGATTTGGCCCTTTTATAGCCTTCAAGTGGAAATTAAGTGTTGAGTCAGAACGTTTCCAGTATATGGAAGGCCAAGGATCATTGATCTTGTGATGTGAAATGGAAACTCGATACTAATTTTAAATTTTAGGCACATTTCCTGATGTACGCGGGTTGTAGTGGTGCAACATGCATATACACATGCTATATAGTAGGCAACGTGCGTATATGTGGAAAAAGT
The DNA here is from genome assembly GCA_009831015.1 of Picea engelmannii. Taxonomy (NCBI): domain Eukaryota; kingdom Viridiplantae; phylum Streptophyta; class Pinopsida; order Pinales; family Pinaceae; genus Picea; species Picea engelmannii. The sequence continues at coordinate 278,071 of ML782488.1, read as the reverse complement.
TATACTTTTATCTCTGGGATTTGCAAAAAGGTATTACAAGTCTGCATAGGGAAATGGAAAAAGGCCTTTTGTTCAAGATTGCATAGGGTGAGGAAAATATTGTTATAACAAATACATGTCTAGGGTCCCTTAGTCATAAACAGTTGGCATCTTGATGTATGCGATGGTTTGCACAAGACCAGATATTGCACATGCAGTGGGATTTTTGAGAACCTATATGAACAATCCAGGTAAAGAAAATTGGGAGGCAACAAAGTGGATTCTCAGGTATTTTAAAGGTACTACTGCTCATGCATTATGTTTTGGAGGTTCATACATTGTTCTACAGAGATATGTTGATTAAGATATGGAAGGTGATAAATATAGTAGAAGGAGCACCACAGGGTATGTTTTTACTATAGGTGGAACAACAATAAGTTGGATTTCAAAATTGAAAAAGGTTGTTTCACTTTCAACAACATAAGCAAAGTATGTTGCTGCCACAGAGGCTAGTAAAGAGATTATTTGGTTGCATAGGTTTATGGAGGAATTGGGAAAGAAGCAGGACAATAGCAGGTTGTACTGTGAGAACAAGAGTGCCATTCATCTTGCAAAGAACTGAGCCTTCCATTCTAAGACTAAAAATATACAACTCAAGTACCATTTCATAAGGTCAGTTTTGGAAGATGGACAACTGAAGTTGGAAAAGATACATACTAGCCAAAATCTTGCAGACATGTTAACAAAGGTAGTAACTAGAGAGAAGATGAGTTCCTGCTCAGTTTCAGTTGGCCTTCATGTATGAAGGAGGAGATGAGAAATTTTTCAATTCCAAGAAGGATCATAGTCCAATAGATACAACAACGGTGGAGTTGTTGTGATTAGTCTCCAAGTGGGAGATTGTTGGTTGTGGAGCCTGATTATCTTCTTGAGTCAGAGGTCTTTGTTTTTAGTCGTGTTTATACCCCATGAAGACNNNCCCCTTACAGGGTTTGTGTGGGATCATCCCCCTGGCCGAGGGTCTGGGGGCCAACGGGGGTATGGGGTGAAGACCCTGAAGGAAAAATTTCCTTGTAAATCTATATTGTAATTTCATATTCAATATTGACCATTCATCGTTAAGTCACAGATCTGACAATAGATATTATGTTAGGTTTTTTTCCCTAGAAGGAAACTCTCTTTCTTTTGTATGAGGCCATTTGTATTGCATTCAGATATTGTATTGTATGTGTATTCTAAGTGAGGAGACTTTGAGAGAAAGAAGATGAAGTTACATTGAGTGTGTTGTAGGTTGTATCCCTTCATTTTGCTGGATAATAAAAAGGAAGGAACTGGCAATTTATCTGGTGGACGTATCCCACACTGGGTGAACCATGTATATATGTGTCTCTATTGTATTGTGAATCTTCTATGTTTTATTTCTGTATTTGTTTTATTTTATTGCTGCACAATCCTGTTTTTATAATAGAGGATTGGAGTCCTCTACAGGTTGGAGCCTGATATACAGGGAGTTGGTGCTTGGAAAATAGAGGATTGGTGTCGCCTTGAGTTGGTGTTCAAAAGAAGAGAGATTGGTGTCTCTTACAAATTGTAACTTGTAAATGAAATATATTTTTTATGATTGTTAAATTTAAAATGTAGATTTTTGTACATTCTTCTTGATAAATTGTTATGGTTCATATATTAATAATTAAAGAATTAATTTAATTTGAGAAAATAAACAATATTGATTCACCCCCCTCTCAATATTGAACAACATTCCAACTATTGGTATCATAGTAGGCTCCTTCACCACAATCTAACCAATTAAAGGAAGATTTTGAGAAATTCAATGGATCAACGAGAAGGAATGTCCTCCAACAGAGCACCATTGTTCAAAGGAAATGATTATGCATTTTGGAGTATAAGGATGAAAATTTATCTGATGGCTCTTGGATGTGATGTCTGGCTATCTGTGGTAAATCGTTACACTACAACTACTGCACCTTCAGATGTTGCTGCAAAGAAACTATGCAATGATAATTCAAGGGTTGTTAATGCAATTCTGGGTGGATTAGAAAACCCCATATTTGTAAAAGTGTTGCATTGTAAATTAGAAAAAGAAATTTGGGACAAAATTAAATTCATCTATGAAGGAGATGGAAAATTTAAGAAAGAAAAAATTTAAACACACAGAGGGAAGCTTGAAAATCTGAAGATGAAAGAGGAAGAAAACATTGCAGAATATTTTCAAAGAGTGGATGAAATAGTTGATTCAATCAGAGCATTGGGAGAAGAGTTAAAAGACAAAATTATTGTCCAAAAGGTGCTGAGATCATTTCCAATGAGATATGATGCCAAGGTATCTACCTTGGAAGATCGAGAATACCTTGAAAAACTTACAATTGATGAACTTCATGGGATTCTTATAGCCTATGAAATGAGAACCGGGTAAGAAAAGTCATCAAAAAGTGAAACAAGCTTAAAAGCATCAAAAGAAACAAATAACCATGAGCACATACCAAATGAAAATAACTCAAAATATCATATGAAGAAGAGGCCAATTTTATAAGGAAACTCCAGAAAGGGTCTGGGAAATATAAAGGGAAGTTACCCTTCAAGTGCTTCAATTGTGGAAAAATTGGGCATTTTTCCTCTAAATGTCTCTATCCCAAGTAGGTGGATAGTGATGATGAAGATACTGTTGGAAATATTGAGAGGGGGTGGGGGTGAATCAATATTACCCTTTTTCAAAAATTAACAATTACTTTGTTATTTTATGAATCGCCACAATAGATCAACAATGAACTTGTATTGAAATCAATTATCTAAATATAATTAATAGGAATTACAATGTTTATATAAATATTAGTGAAGGACACCAATCCTTTTTAGAGTACCAAGTCTAGGAGACATAAATCCCCTTCTTCATAGCACCAACCCTAGGAAGCACCAACTCCCTTGTATTTTAGGTCACCAACCCTAGGAAGCACTGACTAACTTGTCTTTAGGGCACCAACTCCCTTGTATTTTAGGTCACCAACCCTAGGAAGCACCAACTCCCTTAACTTTAGGGAATCAACCCTAGGAAGCAAAAACTCCCTTAACTCACACTTTACTTATTAAAGGATATGAATCCTTCCGTGATCCTCCCTTCCGCCCTCACTGCGTCAGTATCATCAGTTCCTCTTCTTGGACTCTCCTTCTGTTTTGATCTTCTGATATGGAATACAGAGACACTTCTTCTTCGTCATTCCTTATTACTTATATAGTCTTCCAACTGGTGTGAGCTATGAAGCATTATGTCCCTTTGTTTGGACCATTGCACCTCTTTATTTAAATTAACAATAATAATGTTTGTTTTCCTCCATTATTATTCATACATTATCGTGAAAGATTTTTAATTTAGTGAGAGGGATTTTCATAAATCGATCATTGATATGGATCAATTTCGTTTTTAACTCAATCCCATGCCTCTTTATTTCATTCTCAATTTATGTTTATTAGATCTAAACTTTTTGATTAACTTTTTAATGCATTGCAAGTATTGGATTACTTAAGATAAATCAGGACAAAGTCTAGATCCTATCTGGTTCAACGTTTCTTGTTGACCGAGATAAATTTCTTATTCTATGTGTTAAATTTCACACAGAAACACTTCAGTACCTCTATTCCATATGACCACAGGTAGTGACCAGGCGTTAAGCCAAACGAGTTCTTAATCACTTATCAAGATCAACGGTCTCATTTTAATTGATGTTGAGATGGATAGTTCTCGATCACTTCAGGATTTCGGTGTTTCAGGACTCCACCCTTTGTAGTATTTTAATTCTTTCAGAGCAAATTTCACCGTAGTGATTATCAATACTTCTCTTCTTAATAACCTTCACATGTCCAGGATCTAGGACTGTGGTCTTAGGCACAAAGGATCTCCCGCTCTCCGAGTATTCGAATATTCATGACTCCAAGACTTCGGGCTACTCGAACTATGAAGTAGTTCAATCCCTCCGAAGGTTTACCTATAGAATTAGTCATAACACGACGATGACTGCTTATTGTCAGTTAACATCTCATGCTTACTCTATCCTTCCATTATGATTGATCTAATAGTCATTACTCTATCCTTCCACTACGATGATGTGTCCTTTCTGACATGGTATTGCTGATGTGGATCTCCTGAAGTGTCATATGTATTTACCCTTTGGATCATATATCAGATGATCTAGTTTTCACCGGAATTCTTGATCCAATGACCCTCATTCACTTCGGGACTTCGGGGCTCCGGCCTTTGGGTGAAATTACATGTTTTAGACCCCTTATCACTGAAGTGGTTAGTGCCGAAGTTGACCACCATTGGACCCACCTATCCTTATCCAATGGTCACCATGCATTGCCCAGATTTGATGGCCCTCATTTATTTTAGAAATTCAGGGCTCTGACCTTAGACCGCTTTTCATCAAAGTGGTCAATGTTGGAGTTAACCGTCTCCTTTCCTTTACTATGATATGATGGTTCCAATGTTTTCACTCCAAATCAATGGTTGACGATAGTTCGTGACTTCGGGGCTTCGACCTTCAGGTAAAATTACCTGTTCTTGGATTCTTTTCGTCATAGTGGTCAGCACTGGAGTTGACCATCTGCTTTCCTTTACTGTGATCTAACGGTTCCAACATTTTCACTCCAGATCAATGGTTGATTTTAATTTTTTTAATAGGAGACTCTGGGATATTGTGGCCTACACTGTCCTTCCACTAAACTCAATCAAATGGTCGAGAATTCATCCGAAGTCCCTTCTTGATTTAACGACTAGTGGGATTTTGTGACTTTGCAAATTCGTGCCTCTACCTTATCTCCAATGTTCGCTGAAGTGGTGAATTTCTGATGTCATGAAACTTACGCTATCCTTCCACTTGGTTTTATCTGACGATCATGATAGATCCCAAAATTATATAATGGTTTGAGAGCTCACTTGAATTTCCTCCAAGAAATCTCACAGCTCTACATTCCAGATCGAATCTTGATCCAACAACTGGGAAACCATCCGAAGCTCCTTCTTCAGATCTATCGGTTGAGATATAATTATTCCCAACCTATGACTTCCCCTCAATCTGATGGTCCTGAATTTTCTCGAAAAATACATCAGTGAACATGATTCCTCCTTGATTCAATGGTTGTGATTACTCCCAAAATTCAAAAGGGAACAATCATGATTACTCCACAATCCTTCGCATAAATTTCCTTAATTGTAAAAAATTGTTTCGGCTTCACTCAATCGCGCCTTCTCTCCTGATATTTTTCGGCATTGATCCACCTTAGAGATGATTTGGTAATATGAGGGACTCCTCTGTTCGTCGCACTATGTTTTCTGTGTAACCTACTATGTTATCTCTCCCGAGATTTAGTATCTCATAGACATATTTGATCTTCTTGATAATGACAATACCATAATAAAATGTCCCACATTGATTATTTTGGCCCTCTTTGACATCAATCCCAACACCATAACATCATTTCCAACATTCCCCCCCTTTGGCATTGATGGAAACATAATAAAACCCCTTTTCCAATCTTAACTGTATTTTATTGATCATTCTCCCCCTTTGACAACAATGACAAAAAGGGATGTTTCCTTTTATGGTGATACTCCACTTGAGGTGATTCCCGCCCTGTATATGAATCTCTCCCTTTGGAATCATGCTGCTACAACCAATCATGGGAAGAAGAATAACCCCCCCTGTCTTCTCATAATAGATCTTCTTCATAAACCATTTCACATAACTTCACTGAGAGAATACATAACCGACACTATTCCTGGGTAGATGAAGACCTGCAACCAACCATGTCAGATCCTGCATAGAGATATACCATCAAACCATGCCACTTTCAATGATTCTAGTTATCTATTAAATCATTTGTAATCCGAGAGCCTCTTCATTTTATGTGATTCAATACTCATAGGGGTATCGACAGGAACAATTTTAAGTCTTCCCTAATTTCTTCTTCCTTTCTTTGTTTATAATTTTTGAGGAGTTTCAGTAGATCATTAAAATGGCATTGGAAAACTTATGAGATCATCATCACTCAATTCTTTTGGTTGGTCTACTATTGAAGATTCATCATCATCACTATTTTGTGTAACAAAAACTTCTTCATCTTCTTCTTTAGAATTTTCTTTTAATATTTTTCTTTCATTGGCTAGTGGACTATTGATTTGCAAGACATCATCAAGAACTACAATTGTTTCATATTCTTCTTTAGGAAATCTCCTTGCTTGACCTTGATTCATTTTGTATTCAAAAATTTGATTTTTATATTCTCTATTAGAAGTTTTACCCACCATCCTTCTACTATTAACTTCATCAATTTCAGGTGCAATATATTCATCATCTTTCTTGCATTGTACTTCAGATTTTGTTTTCCATATCTTCTTATTTTGTTTGTTAGAGTTTCCTATCTTCAAGGATTGCATTGGTAATCTACATTCTCTAGTTTTATGGCCATAGTTTTTTCATTTTTGGCATTCAATATTGAAGTTTTGCAAAGGAGAAAATGAGTTATAGTTTTTTGTCATCTTTTACTCTAGTAAGGAGTGTTGATTTATGTTTATGTGGAAAATTTTTCAATGGTATCATATTTTCCTTATTATCTTCTCTTATTAAGGAGCTCTTTAGAGCATATGCATAACTGATTGGCATTTTAGCTGATCCTTGTGATGTAGTGGTTGAGTCTTGGGTGTATACCAAACCAATCTTGTTGTTTGATGACCTTTGACTACTGAGAATTTCATCCAAGATTTTTGAACTATTTTCAAATTTTGATATCTTCTTTTCTTTTTCAAATTAACCTTTTAGCAAATCAATCTCATCCTCTAGATTCTTACATACTTGTTCTCTATCATTAAGTTGCTTTAAAATGAGTTCTTCAATTCTTTTAGCTTCCAGGAGATGGGACTTCAAATCACTCATGATCTTCTCTGACTCTTTGATGGTTCTTGATGCATCTATTTCTCTTGATTGATGTGATTCTTCAAATTCTTGAAGTTTTTCCCTAAGTAGTTTGTACTTATTTAACTAGTTTCTTAGTTCCTCTAGAGGACTAATCAGTTTTGCTTCTAGATCTACTTCACTTTTACTTCCATAGTTTTCTTCATTATCTATATCATTATTTTGAGTGTTCATTCCCATAAATAGAAGCTCCGAATCTTCATCTTCACTCATATCTGAAGAGATGATGTCTTCTTTAGAGTAGAAATTTTTCTTTTTCTTATAAAATTTCTTATTATATTGGTTTTTCTGGTTGTGGGATTCTTCATCACCATTATCCTCCTACTAGGGATAGGGACATTTGTTAGCAAAGTTTCTGATTCTTCCATAGTTGAAACATTTGAAGGGTAACTTTCCTTTATATTTTCCAAATCCTTTATGGAGTTTATTTATAAAGTTTGCCTCTTCTACATATGATATGTCTAACTGATCTTCATTAGAAATGTGTTCCTATTTATTCTTTGATTTAGATTCCTTAAAGGTTGTTTCTTCTTTTGATAGTTTTTTGTTCTCTGTTCTCATCTCATAAGCTGTAAAAATTAGATGAAGTTGATCTACTATGAGTTTGTCAAGTTCTGGTCTATCTTCAATTGTGGAAATCTTGGAATCATATCTCATAGGTAATGAACTCAATATACTTTGTACAATAGGTTTATCAATAAGTTCTTCTCTTGCTGCTCTGATTTAATTAACTACCTCATCTACCCTATGAAAGTATTCAACACTGTTCTCTTCTTCTTTCATTTTCAAAATTTCAAACTGAGTTCTATAGGTTTGTAGTTTGGCTTGCTTGACTTTGCTATCTTCTTCATATACAACCTCCAATTTGTCCCATATTTCCTTAGTTGACTTACAATTCATAACCTTCACACATATAGAATTTGTCAATCCTCCTAGAATGGCATTGACTACTCTTGAATTGTCATTGTGGATTTTCTTTCCTACAATATTTGTGGGTGGATTGGCTGGTGTAGTTTAACCATCTACAACATATTGCTGGATATCAAAACAAAGAGACAACAAGAAGCTTTTCATTCTTATTTTCTAGAGAGCATAGCCACCTCCATTAAACAATGGTTCTTTGTTGGAAGACATTCCCTCTTGTTGATCCATTTCTTTCGGGATCTACCTTCCAGTTATTAGACTGTGCTGAAGGAACTTGCTCTGATACCAATTGTTGGAAATATTGAGCGAGGGGGTAGGGGTGAATCAATATTACCCTTTTTCAACAATTAGAAATCACTTTGTTATTTTTTGAATCGCCACAATAGATCAACAATGAACTTGTACTGAAATCAATTATATAAATATAATTAATAGGAATTACAATGTTTATATAAATATTAGTGAATGATACCAATCCTTTTTAGAGAACCAACTCTAGGAGACACAAAATCCCCTTCTTTAGGGAACCAACCCTAGGAAGCACCAACTCCCTTGTATTTTAGGGAATCGACCATAGGAAGCATCAACTCCCTCATCTTTAGGGCACCAAACCTAGGAATAACCAACTCCCTTGTCTTTAGGGCACCAACCCCAGGAAGCACCAAATCCCTTAACTTTAGGGCACAAACCTTAGGAAGCACGAAGTACTTTAACTCACACTTTACTTAGTAAAGGATATGAATCCTTCTGTTCTCCTCCCTTCCACCCTCACTATGTTAGTATTGTCAGTTCCTCTTCTTGGACTCTGCATTTATTTTGATTTTCTGATCTTGACTACAGAGACACTTCTTCTTCATTGTTACTTCTTGCTTATATAGTCTTCCAACTGGTGTGAGATATGAAGAATTGTTTCCCTTTGTTTGGACCATTGCACCTCTTAATTTAAATTAACAATAATAACGTTTGTTTTCCTCCATTATTATTCATACATTATCATGAAATCTTTTCAATTTAGTGAGAGGGTGTTTCATAAAGCGATCAATGATATGGAATAATTTTGTTTTTAACTCGATTCCATGCCTCTTTATTTCATTCTCAATTTATGTTGATTATATCTAATATTTTTTATTAGATTTTTAATGCATTGCAAGTATTGGATTACTTAAGATAAATCAGGACAAAGTCCAGATCCTATCTGGTTCAACATTCCTTCTTGACTGAGATAAATTTCTTATTTTGTGTGTAAAATTTCGCACATAAACACTTCGAGACATCTATTACATACAACCATAGGCGGTGACAAGGCTCTAAGACAAACACGTGCTTAATCACTTATCAAGATCAACGGTCATGTTTTAATTTCACGTTGATATGGACAATTCTCGTTCACTTCAGGATTTCAACATTTCAGGAATCTACCTTTTGCATTGTTTTAATTATTCTAGAGAAAATTCCACCGGAGTGCTTATCAACACTTCCCTTCTTAATAGCCTTCACATGTCCAGGAGCTAGGACCATGGGCTTAGGCACAAATGAGCTCTCTCTCTTCGAGTTGTTATCACTCCAGGAAACTCTGCTAGGCTGTAAGTCGAAGATGCTTGGTAACTAACTCTTTTTAGGAAATATTTTCTTAATAATTGATGTGGTTTCGGATCAAGATGAATATCTAGGGAATGGACTGTGTGTTCAAGACTGTCTAGAAATATAAAATCTCACAAGGCCTTCTAGTAATGCAGTTAGACAAGGTTTGATTAAATGGAAGAGAAAATAGCTATTGAACCAGATTATACTCATATAAAACAAGCACAATGGGTTTAATAACTAAGGAAATAACTTATGATTATCAACTTAATCAATCAAATAGTGAGATGACAGTCACATGCAGATTGAATGAGCATCAATAAAGAACATTCACTCATAAGATATCAGAGAACAGAAAAGAAAATCTGACAACACAACTGAAGGAAGCTTGTAATTTTTCATATAATAAGAATAGGTCTCTCTTACAGTAGCAGCATGTAGAACTCAAAATCGAACCCCCAGTGCTATCTAAATGTATTTGGCTTTATAGCATTTTACAATCAATTTCATATCCTAAAACAATGGATCTGATATTCTAAAATTAGAAAGTCAAAACTGATTCACAAAAGATAAGGAGAGGTCCTCAAGATGAGGTCAACCTCTATCTTTTGGTCTTCAAACATTGGTTGAAAGTTGATGAAGTGTATCCTAGCCTTCCAAGGCTCTTTGATCTGTTCCTTTGAAAGTGGAATTCGAATTTGATGATGTGTACCAAAAATCCCTATCATTTTTCCCTTGAAAATCACCAAATCTAGTCAAAAAATTCCCTTTTGACCTTCATCTCCAAGAATGGCCTTCATATTTTGATTTGATAATTCATAACCAGCTTATTGAAGAAGTATTCAAACCATTCAAACCCAAAAATTCCTGATCTGGGTGAAAATTTGGCTATTCTAGCCATGACAAACTTTCCACAGCGAACTCACCCGAAAATCTGCTCCTTAGCTGCTGAAAGGCGCAACTTTCCACAGCTAACTAGTCATAATTCCGCCTTTTGCGCTGGTGAAAGTGCAGATTTTTTCAAAATCAAATTTCTCGGTCATGGAGAGTCCGTTTTGCATGTTTAAATAGTCGAACAACATCTACAAATCTTGAACTTTCCAACGGTGCTTTCAGATCTGCATTTGGAGCTTGGGAAGCTAGTCAAATTTTCCCTACAAGATTAGGCATCTTTCCTTAATGAATGCCGGTGCATTTTTTGAGTGCTAACACGGGTATTCGACTATTTGTGACTCTTAGACTTCAGGCTACTTGAACTATGAAGTAGTTCAATCCCTCCGAAGGTTTACCAACAGAATAAGTCATAACATGACGATGAATGCTCTTTGTCAGTTAACATATCATGCTTACTCTATCCTTCCACTACGCTTGATCTAACAGTCATGATAGAACCTCAAGGATCTTAGATCAATGATCAACATTAGTTCGCGACTTCACCCTTCGACGCTTTGAGTAGTTGAGGGTAGGAGGAACTGGATAGCCCCAAAGGACATATCCTTCCACTATGATGATGTGTTCTTGCTAATGTGGATCTCCTGAAGTGTCATATGTATTTCCCCTTTGGATTATATATGAGACGGTCTAGTTTTCACCTAAATTCTTGATCCAACTGTAGAAATTTCAATACACTTAATGTATTCCTGCGATTCTCCTGATCTAACAATTTACGCCACTATTAAATACATAATCGCTTCTACTATTATTCTTTCATAAAATTAAACCACGATCACAACCACAATCACAAAGTGAAATATCAATAACACATAACACAGAAGTTTTACCGGGAAAGCGTAAAGCTAAAAACCCCACTATCATATATTATGTATATCATGAATCATGAAACAATCTCATACAAAACTCTAATCCAAGAGCTCTCAGTACAATACAATTGTCTCACACTATCATACACAAATCAACAAATACATGTGCCAATTTCCGTGTCCAGACAGCTTGCCTCCTCTGCACAATCTCTACAATTTGAATTCTCACAATTGAATTACAAATTGCCTAGTTTTCACATGCTCATAAGCATATTCACTGCATGTGTGATCAAATCACAACTAATAGCCAAACTTTCCCTTTCACCTATTATCTCAACTGGGTCTCCATTGGATCTGACATGCATGTATTTAACCGTGGCGAATCTTCAGTTGCATGTCAGTTCACTAATTTACTGAACTCTCACTAGTGCATGTTTAGTTACAGCTAGTACAACTAATCTTAACTCACTTAACTACACTTATAATTCTATTACAAATCCAACTCACTCAGTTATGAATGAAATAATAGATTAATATTTATTGTCTAATTTATTTAAGGGAAAAGT
>ML782488.1:231334-257505 GCA_009831015.1 Picea engelmannii | reverse complement strand
GCCTACATGTACTTCCTTTTTCAATTCACTTTGTCATCTTCAAAAATTCATTTCTCCTCAACCATGAGGATCCATGTGACGTGCCACATACCACCAAAAACAACATGATGTATACTATCCATTCATGGGTGTTGTATATGCATATGCATTTTCCTTCATGTCCAAATACCTTTATCAATCTTGCGGTCCAAAACCCATGACTAGGGTTGACATCAATGACAACAATCAATCTTCCAACAGGAAGTTCACACCCTGCTAGTGTATTTGCCTGCGAACTTGTCAATGAAGTTCGCACCCTGCCTTTGTCTAGGGTGTGAGAATTACTGTTCCTGAAAATGATGGTAGTTTTCAGTACTAGGGTTCGCACCCTGCTAGAGATGGGACCTGCGAGAATACGATTATGTTCGCACCTCACTTCCGTAGCTCCGTGGCCTCCGTGGCTCTGATACCATGTAGAAATTTCAATACACTTAATGTATTCCTGCGATTCTCTTAATCTAAAAATTTATGCCACTATTAAATACATAATCGCTTTTACTATTATTCTTGCGTAAAATTAAACCATGATCACAACCACAATCACAAAGTGAAATATCAATAACACATAACACAAAAGTTTTACCGGGAAAGCAAAAAGCTAAAAACCCCACTATCATATATTATGTATATCATGAATCATGAAACAATCTCATACAAAACTCTAATCCAAGATCTCTCAGTACAATACAATCGTCTCGCACTCTCATACACAAATCAACAAATACATGTGTCAATTTCCATGTCCAGACAACTTTCTTCCTCTGCACAATCTCTGCAATTCGAATTCTCACAATTGAATTACAAATTTCCTAGTTTGCACATGCTCATAAGCATATTCACTACATGTGTGATCAAATCACAACTGATAGCCAAATTGTCCCTTTCACTTGTTATCTCAACTGGGTCTCCATTGGATCTGACATGCATGTAGTTAACCGTGGCGAATCTTCAGTTGCATGTGAGTTCACTGATTTACTGAACTCTCACTAGTGCATGTTTAGTTACAACTAGTACAACTGATCTTAACTCACTTAACTACACTTATAATTCTGTTACAAATCCAACTCACTCAGTTATGAATGAAATAATAGATTAATATTTATTGTCTAATTTATTTAAGGGAAAAGTAAATTAGACACATGTTTCTTGTTGACTTTTCAACACCAACGACCCTCATTCACTTCAGGACTTCGGGGCTCTGGCCTTTGGGTGAACATACATGTTTTAGAACCCTTATCACCAAAGTTGACCACCATTGGACCCACATATCCTCATCCAATGGTCACCGTGCATTGCCAAGATCTGATGGCCCTCATTTATTTTAGGAATTTAGGGTTCCAACCTTCGGTTGAACTTACATGTTTTAGACCCCTTTTCACCGAAGTGGTCAGTGTTGGAGTTGACCGTCTCCTTTCCTTTACTAGGATTTGATGGTTCCAATGTTTTCACTCCAGATCAACGTTTGACGGTAGTTCGTGACTTCGGGGCTTCGACCTTCGGGTAAACTTACATGTTCGTGGATTCTTTTTGCCATAGGGGTAAATGCCAGAGTTGACCATCTACTTTCCTTTACTGTGATATGACAGTCCCAACATTTTTACTCCAGATCAACGGTTGATGGTAATTTGTTTAATCCAAGAATCTGGGATATTGTGGCTTACACTGTCCTTCCACTAAACTCGATCAGATGATTGAGAATTCATCCGAAGCCCCTCCTTGATCTAACGACTGGAAGGATTTCATGACTTAGTGACTTTGCGAGTTCGTGCCTCTACCTTATCTCCAATGTTCACCGAAGTGGCGGATTTCTAATGTCATGAAACTTATGCTATCCTTCCAATTGGTTTTATATGACGATCATGATAGATCCCGAACTGATCTAACAGTTTGAGAGCTCACTTGAATTTCCTCCATGAAATCTGACGGCTCTACATTCCAGATCGAATATTGATCCAATGGCTGGGAAACCATCTGAAGCTCCTGCTTCAGATATGTTAGTTGAGATCTAATTCTTCCCAACCTATGACTTCCCCTCAATCTTACAGTCTTGAATTGTCCCAAAAAATACATCAGCGGATAGGATTCCTCCTTGATTCAATGGCTGTGATTACTCCCAAAATTCAAAAGGGAACAATCATGATTACTCCAAAATCCTTTGCATAGATTTCCTTAACTGCAAAAATTTGTTTCGGCTTCACTCAATCGCACCTTCTCTCCTAATATTTTTCTGCATTGATCCATCTTAGAGATGATCTGGTAATATGAGGGACTCCTCTGTTCCTCGTGCTATGTTTTCTGTGTAACCTACTACGTTATCTCTCCCGATATTTAGTATCTCACAGAGATATTTAATCTTCTTGATAATGACAATACCATAATACCATGTCCAACATTGATTATTTTGGCCCTCTTTGACATCAATTCCAACACCATAATATCATGTCCAACATTCTCCCCCTTTGGCATTGATGGAAACACAGTAAAACCCCTTTTCCAATCTTAACTGGATTTTCCTGATCATTCTCCTCCTTTGACAACAATGACAAAAAGAGATGTTTCCTTTTAGGGTGATACTCCCCCTAAGGTGATGCCCACCCTGTCTATGAATATCTCCCACTAGAATCATGCTGCTACAACCAATCATGGGAAGAATAATAACTCCCCCTATCTTCTCATAATAGATCTGCTTCATAAACCATTTCACATAACTTCACAGAGAGAATACATAACTGACATTGCTCCTGGGTAGATGAAGACCTGCAACAAACCATGTCAGATCCTGCATAGAGATATACCATCAAACCATGATGCTTTCAATGATGCTAGTTATCTATTCATTCATTTGTAATCTAAAAACCTCTTCATTTTTATGTGCTTCAATACTCATAGGGGTATCAACAGGAACAATTTTAAGTCTTCGCTAATTTCTCCTTCCTTTATTTGTTCATAATTTTTGACGAGGAGTTTCAGTAGATCATTAAAATAGAATTGGAAAACTTCTGAGATCATCATCACTCAATTATTCTAGTTGGTCTACTATTGAATATTCATCATCATCACTATTTTGTGTAACAAAAACTTCTTCATCTTCTTCTTTAGAATTTTCTTTTTCTATTTTTATTTCATTGGCTAGTGGACTATTGATTTGCAGGACATCATCAAGAACTATATTCTTCTTTAGGAACTCTCCTTTCTTGACCTTGATTCATTTTATATGCAAAACTTTGATTTTTGTATTCTTTATTAGAAGTTTTACCTACCATTCTCCTACTATTAACTTCATCAATTTTAGGTGCAGTATATTCATCATATTTCTTGCATTGTACTTCAGATTTTCTTTTCCATATCTTCTTATTTTGTTTGTTAGGGTTTCCTATCTTCAAGGATTTCATTGGTAATCTACATTTTTTGGTTTTATGGCCATATTTGTTGCTTTTTTGGCATTCAATATTGAAGTTTTGCAAAGGAGAAAATGAGTTATAGTTTCTCTTCTCTGTATTGTACTTATTGTTCTTATATCTTTGGACATTTCTACAATTGTATTGTCCATAAGCTTTGCAGTGTACTTCCTTATGTACAAAATTATTGCAAGAGTAATAGTATCCAATAAATATATATTTATTAGGGGGATTCTTTTTGGTGATTGTATTTTTCTTGTCCTCTTTTACTCTAGTAGGGAGTGTTGATTTTTGTTTATGTGGAACCATTTTCAATGGTATCAACTTTTCCTTATTATATTCTCTTATTAAGAAGCTTTTAGAGCATCTGCATAACTGATTGGTGTTTTGGCTGATCCTTGTGATGTAGTGGTTGAGTCTTGGGTGTATCCCAAACCAGTCTTTTTGTTTGGTGACCTCTAACTACTGAGAATTTCATCCAATATTTTTGAACTATTTTCAGATTTTGATCTCTTATTTTCTTTTTCAAATTCACCTTTTAGCAACTCAATCTCAACCTCTAGCTTCTTACATACTTTTTCTCTATTATTGAATTGTTTTAAAATGACTTCTTCAATTCTTTTAGCTTCCAGGAGCTGGGACTTCAAATCACTGATGATCTACTCTGACTCTTTGATGGTTCTTGATGCATCTATTTCTCTTGATTGATGTGATTCTTCAAATTCTTGAAGTTGTGCCCTAAGTAGTTTATACTACTTTAACTACTTTCTTAGTTCCTCCAGAGCACTAATCAATTTTACTTCTAGATCCACTTCACTTTCACTTCCAATTTTTTCTTCATTATCTATATTATTATTTTGAGTGTTAATTCCCATAAATAGAAGCTCTGAATCTTCATCTTCACTCATATCTGAAGAGTTGATGTCTTCTTTAGAGTGGAAGTTTTTCTTTTTCTTATAAAATTTCTTCTTGTATTGGTATTTTTGGTTGTGGGATTCTTCATCATCATTATTCTCTTTCTTGGGATATGGACATTTGTTAGCAAAGTGTCTGATCCTGCCACATTTGAAACATTTGAAGGGTAACTTTCCTTTATATTTTCGAAATCCTTTCTGGAGTTTCTTTATAAAGTTTTCCTCTTCTACATATGATATGTCTGACCGATCTTCATTAGACATGTGTTCCTATTTCTTCTTTTCTTTATATGCCTTAAATATTGTTTCTTCTTTTGATGGTTTTTCCTTCCCTGTTCTCATCTCATAAGTTGTAAAAATTCCATGAAGTTGATCTACTGTGAGTTTTTTAAGTTCTAGTCTATCTTCAATTGTGGAAATCTTGGAATCATATCTCATAGGTAATGACCTTAATATATTTTGTACAATAGGTTTATTAGTAAGTTCTTCTCCTGCTGCTCCGATTGAATTAACTACCTCATTTTCAAATTTTCAAACTGAATTCTATAGGTGTGTAGTTTGGCTTCCTTGACTTTTCTATCTCCTTCATATACAACCTCCAATTTGTCCCAGATTTCCTTACTTGAATTACAATGCATAACCTTCACACATATAGAATTTGTCAATCCTCCTAGAATGGAATTTACTACTCTTGAATTGTCATTGCAGATTTTATTTCCTAGAGTATTTGTGGGTGGATTGGCTGGTGTAGTGTAACCATCTACAATAGATTGTCAGTTATCAAAACCAAGAGACAACATGAGTATTTTCATTCTTATTTTCTAGAGAGCATAACCACCTCCATTAAACAATGGTGCTTTGTTGGAAGACATTCCCTCTTGTTGATCCATTTCTTTCAGGATCTACCTTCCAGTTATTAGACTGTGATGAAGGCACTTGCTCTGNGTATTACCCTTTTTCAACAATTAGCAATTATTTTTTATTTTATGAATCACCATAATAGATCAACATTGAGCTTGTACTAAAATAAATTATATAAATATAATTAACATGAATTACAATGTTTATATAAATATTAGTGAAGGACACCAATCCTTTTTAGAGCACCAACTCTAGGAGAAAAAAATCCCCTTATTCAGGACACCAACCCTAGGAAGCACCAAATCCCTTGTATTTTAGGGCACCAACCCTAGGAAGCACCAACTCCATTTTATTTAGGGCACCAACCCTAGGAAGCACCAACTCCCTTGTCTTTAGGGAACCAATCCTAGGAAGCACCAACACCCTTAACTTTAGGGAACCAACCCTAGGAAGCACTAACTCCCTTAACTCACACTTTACTTAGTAAATAATATGAATCCTTCTGTGCTCCTCCCTTCCACCCTCACTGCGTTAGTATCATCAGTTCCTCTTCTTGGACTCTACTTCTATTTTGATCTTTTGATCTGGGCTACATAGACAGTTCTTCTTCATTGTTCCTTCTTTCTTATATAGTCTTCAAACTGCTATGAGATATGAAGCATTGTGTCCCTTTTTTTGGACCATTGCATCTCTTCATTTAAATTAACAATAATAACGTTTGTTTTCCTCCATTATTATTCATACATTATCATGCAAGATTTTCAATTTAGCGAGAGAGATTTTCATAAATCGATCACTGATATGGATAGATTTCATTTGTAACTCGATCCCATGCCTCTTTTTTTCATTCTCAATTTACATTGATCAGATACAATATTTTTGATTGTATTTTTAATTCATTGCGAGTATTGGATTAGTTAATATAAATCAGGACAAAGACCAGATCCTATCTAGTTCAACATTCCTTCTTGACCGATATAAATTTCTTATTTTGAGTGTTAAATTTCACACAGAAACACTTCGGGACCTCTATTCTATACGATCATAGACAGTGACAAGGTGCTAAGACAAACGAGTGCTTAATCACTTATCAAGATCAATGGTCATGTGTTAATTTCACATTGATATGGATGGTTCTCGTTCACTTCAAGATTTCGACATTTCGGGAATCCACCCTTTGTAGTCTTTTAATTCTTTTGGAGAAAATTCTATCGGAGTGCTTATCAACACTTCCCTCCTTAATAACCTTCACATTTCCAGGAGCTAGGACCGTGGGATTAGTCACAAAGGATCTCTCGCTCTTTGGGTATTCGACTATTCGTGACTCCGTGACTTTAGGCTACTCGAACTATGAAGTAGTTCAATCCCTTCGAAGGTTTACCTACCGAACAAGTCATAACATGACGATGATCGCTTGTTGTCGGTTAACATATCATGCTTACTCTATCCTTCCATTACGCTTGATCTAACGGTCGTGAGAGAACCCGAAGGATCTTAGATCAACGACCAACATTAGTTTGTGACTTCTCCCTTCGACACTTCGGGTAGTTGCTAGTAGGAGGAACTAGATATCCTCGAAGGACATACTCCCAGAGTGATGTAGCTTGTTGATGTCATCGTTGATGTGGCACTGATTGAGTGGCTACCATGTGTCACTTATATTCGTGACTTACGTATACCTAAAGTGCCAATTGGACCTTGACACTTGTCACCATCTGATTGCACCATGTTTCCTTGCTAATGTGGTCGTGCTTACGTGGATCTACTGAAGTTTCATATGTCTTTCCCCTTTGGATCATATATCGGATGGTCTAGTTTTCACCTGAATTCTTTATCCAACGACCCTCATTCACTTCAGGACTTCGGGGCTCCGACGTTTGGGTGAACTTACATATTTTATACCCCTTTTCACTGAAGTGGTCAGCATCAAAGTTGACCACCACTGGATCTTCCTATCCTCATCCAAAAATCACCATGCATTTCCTAGATCTAATGGCCCTCATTTATTTCAGGAATTTGGGGCTCCGACCTTCGGGTGAACTTACATGTTTTAGACCCCTTTTTTTGGAAGTGGTGAGTGCCAAAGTGGATCGTCTCCTTTCCTTTACTATGATTTGACGGTTCCAATGTTTTCACTCCAGATCAACGGTTGACGATAGTTCGTGACTTCAGGGATTCGACCTTTGGGTAAACTTACCTGTTCTTGGCTTCTTTTCACCGAAGTGGTCAATGTTGGAGTTCACCGTCTCCTTTCCTTTACTTTGATATGAAGGTTCCAATATTTTCACTCTAGATCAACAGTTGACGATAGTTCGTTTAATCCGAGACTTCGGGATATTGTGGATTACACTGTCCTTCCACTAAACTCAATCAAATGGTTGATAATTCATCCAAAATCCCTCCTTGATCTAATGGCTGGTGAGATTTCGTGACTTCGCAAGTTCGTGCCTCTGCCTTATCTCCAATGTTCGCTGAAGTGGTGAAGTTTCGATGTCCTGAAACTTATGCTATCCTTTGACTTGGTTTTATCTGACAATCAAGATAGATCTCAAACTGATCTAATGGTTTGAGAGATCACTTGAAATTCCTCCATGAAATCAGACGACTTTACATTCCAGATCGAATCTTGATCCAACGACTGGGAAACCATCTGAAGCTCCTGCTTTAGATCTAATTATTCCCAACTTTTGAGTTACCCTTGATCTGACGGTCTTGAATTGTCCCGAAAACTACAAAAATGGAAAATATTCCTCCTTGATTCAATGGTTGTGATTACTCCCAAAATTCAAAAGGGAACAATCACGATTACTCCAAAATCCTTTGCATATATTTCCTTAATTGAAAAACTCTGTTTCGACTTCACTCAATCGCGCCTTCTCTGTTGATATTTTTCTGCATTGTTCCACCTTAGAGATGATCTGGTAATATGAGGGACTCCTCTATTCCTCTCTCTATGTTTTCTGCATAACCTACTACAGTATCTCTCCCGAGATTTAGTATTTCACAGACATATTTGATCTTCTTGATAATGACAATACCATAATACCATGTCCTAAATTGATTATTTTGTCCCTATTTGACATCAATTCCAACACCATAACATCATTTCCAACATATAATTATAACCATAAATAGCTTGAGAAGAGAAAAAATGCAAACAAGGAGAAATTCTACAAGAGAAAGAAAAACTTCTACTCCAGAGAAGACAATAGTTTATCTGACATGAGTGAAGATGACGAGACACAACTTTTATTTATGGGCATAGAAACTCAAAACAATGCTACTGATGATAATGAATAAAACTTTGAAGTTTAAGGAGAAGTATATCTTGAAGGATAATTGATTAGTGCTGTTGATGAACCGAGAAAATATAAAAGAAGAACAAATCATTAGGAGAACAATTATTAGAATATGAAGAAAAAAATCAAGAGAAAAATAAGTTTCAATAACCATCAAAGAATCAGAAAAAATCATTATTGACTTGAAGACTCAACTCCAAGAATCCAAACGAATTGAAGAGGTCATAAGTAAACAACTCAATAAAAAAAAATTAGATTGTGAAAAGCTAGAGGCTGAAATTGTTTTTCTAAAAAGAGAACTTGAGAAAGGAAACAAACAATCAAGATTTGAAAACAATTCAAGAACCTTGGATGATATTCTTACCAATCAAATATCATCAAGAAATAAGTTAGTATTAGGTTATGATCAAAATAAGTCTAACAAATGATCTAACTCTACATCTTAAGAAATTGACAAAAATTCAAAAAGTTATGCAGTTGCGCTTCAAAGCTCTTTCAAAAAGGAAGAAAGAAAAATAAATTTTGATTCTAATCAATATAAATATTCTCTCCCTTCAAAATAAAATGAATATATAAGGAATAAAACTACAAGAAGAACTCCCCCCAAAAGTTATCAACATCTCTTTCTTGGCTATTATTTCTCTTGCAATAATTTTGGGAATAAAGTATTACATTGTAGATCTTATGGAAAGAACAATCATAAGAATGTTCAAAGATATGGTTATAAGAACAACAAGAATAATAATAATCAAGAGAATATAAACTATAATTCATTCTCTCTATTACAAGATTACAATGTTGAATGTTACAAATGCAACAATTATGGTCACAAAGCTAGTGATTGTAGACTACCAAATCATCCCATAAAGACTTCCAACATTCAATAATAAAAGCACAAGAATACATGGAAAGAAAAAAAAAATGGAAGAAAATGAAACAGAGTGTAAGGTAGCCTTATATGCTAAAGATAAAATGAGTCAATGGTACATTGACAATGGATGTTCAAAGCATATGACAGGAGATCAAGACAAATTTCTCAGTCTGAAAAGGAAAGAAAAATGAAGAGTTACTTTTGGAGATAATGTCTCTGCCAAGATACTTGGAAAGGGTACCGTCAGTCTGGGAAATAATAAACCTAACGCATAAAATGTGTTATTAGTTGAAAATCTGAAGCCTAATCTCCTCAGTGTGAGCCAAACATGTGATCAAGGACACATACTCATATCTGACTCTCAAAAATGTGAAATTAGAAAAGAAGGCTCAAGAAAATTAGTGGTTGTTGCACCTAGGATACCAATTGATGTATATATCTTAAACATAGAAGAAGAAGAAAAATGTCGCATGATCCAAAGAGATGAAAATTGGCTATGGAACAAAAGAATGGGACATATAGGTTTTGACAATTTGATAAAATTTAGTAAAATTGAAGCTATGAGAGATATGCCAAAGATTATTAAACCTTAAAACTCTATTTGTAGGCATTGCCAACATGGAAAGCACACAAGAGTAAGATTCAAGACAAAAGAATACTCTACATCAAAACCATTAGAACTTGTTCACACTAACCTCTGTGGACCAACAATAACTAAAAACATTCAAGGTGAACATTACTTCATTTTGTTCATTGATGACTATACAAGGATGACTTGGGCATCTTTTCTTAAAGAGAAATCAGAAGCATTCAAAAATTCAAATCCTTCAAAGCACATGTTGAAAATGAGTCTGATCTCAAAAACAAGTGCCTAGGATTAGAAAATGGAGGGGAATTTACATCAGATGAGTTCAATGAGTTTTGTGAAACTCATGGAATGAAAAGACACTTTTCAGCTCCAAGAACTCCTCAACAAAATGGAGTTGTTGAAAGGAAAAATATAAATGTCCAAGAAGTTTCCATAACTATGTTAAATGAAGCCAAACTCTTATATATCTATTGGAGAGAATCAATATATACAACAATATATATACTTAACATAGCACAAATTATATTTAACCATGACAAGACACCATATGAGTTGTGGTTTGGCAGACCAACATCAGTAAAACACTTCAGAGTCTTTGGGAAGAAATGATATATAAAAAGAGATGATGATAATCTAGGAAAATTTGATTCCATATTAGATGAAGGCATATTTCTTGGTTACTCATCCAATAAAAATGCCTATAGATGCTATAATATGAGGTTGCACAAAATTATGGAAAGTGAAAATGTAAAGGTGGATGATCTAACATCAAGAAGAATCAAATCTCAATACAATTTACAAGTTGATGAAAGAAGAAGAGATGATGATGAATAAGACAATAAATAAATATAAGAAGAAGAATCAAAAAGTGAAGAAGAAAATGAAGAGGAAGCATCACCAAAAAAAGAATCAAAAGCACCATCAAGAAGAGTACAAAGAGATCGTCCTGAAAGTCAAATCATAGGCAACACAAGTGTTGGAATTGAAACAAGAAGAAGGCTAACATATGAATCAAAACAAACAATGATCTCCCTAATAGAACCCAAAACATTTATAGAATCCAACAAAAATGAAGATTGGATCAAAGCCATAATGAATAGCTTGATTAAATAGAGAAGAACCAGATCTGGGAGCTTGTCCTAAGACCAAAAGACAAAAATGTGGTAAGGACCAAGTGTATTTAAAAAAAATAAAGTTAATGAAGTTGGTAAAGTTATAAGGAATAAATAAATATTGGTGTGTAAAGGATATGCTCAAGTAGAAGGAATTGAATTTGAGGAATGTTTTCCCCAGTAGCCACATTAGAAGCTATTAGAATGTGCTTGTTATTTGCATGTTTTAAAAACTTCAAAATATATCAAATGGATGTCAAATCAACATTCTTAAATGGAAATCTAGAGGAAGCATTTTATATAGAACAACCTGAAGGATTTATATCATCATAAAATGAAGACTATGTATGCAAATTAAAGAAAGCATTGTATGGTATTAAACAAGCTCCCAGGGAAGTAATCTAAATCCTCTAAGAAAACTGTTATCACTCTATAAATTCCCAGAGGTTGTTGTCAGGTAGAAGAAATTTACTACAGGTAACCTTATCCAACCACTTCGAAACTGGGAGCTAGCCCTACTAGTTTCAGAGATGGATCTCTTTGTAAGTTTTAACTTTTTCTTTAAACTTTCAGATATTAGGCTAGTAAAATAGTGCAAGACTGAATGTTGTTTGTTTTTATAAGATGGATGAAAGGTTTTAGGCATCCATTGGGGTATGGGGTCTGTTTTATAAAGGTAGATATCGAACAACAGATATAAAGATTCCTTTCACATGGCAGGATAATGCAACTACTGGATTCTTTAGCAATAAAATGATGGTTAGTGGAGAAAAGCGAGATGATTAATTATAACCACGAAGCATTTAAGAATTTCTTGACTACAATATAAGAAGAAAACACTTATATCTTTAAAATCTAGCAACAGAGTACGTAAAGGTAACTTATGTAACTTTAACTCCTTTTAAATGATCACACTAGAAAAACAAGATGATAACTAGAAAAGATACACATTCAACTGAGAATAGAAAACTTCACCAATAGATAACACGCAGTAATCCTGTGAAACGTCTCTTTATATTACTGAAATATCTTCTTGATAAAAATTACAGTGCTTACAGCTTGCTAGGGCATAAAAGTCAACCCTCAATACTTCTAAGTTAGAAGTATTTATAATCAGAATTACAAACGACCCTGTCATAAATGATCAGGACGTGGCAGCCCCTGAATCTAACTAACTAACTAACAAGATACAAAATCTAGGAACTGTCGATGATGTGTCAAATTCTTCATGCTGAATCTAGGGAAGGCCATTGGTGAGTCACCCACATGAATTTGAATGATCCGTTTGCTGACTCAACTTGCACACCTCATTTCCTACTCGAACAAGTTGCACAACTCTTCCCATCTTAGCTGACTGGGGATGGTGACTTTGAGTAGTCTATGGTATATTTCATCCACTTCTACGTATTTGGAAAAAGTTGGTTTGATGATGAAAATATACTTGATCTCATGCTATATGCTGAGGTCTGGCTGAAAAGTCTCTAAGAATGCTTTGCCCGTTATATTGACTTGTATTCCCGAGAACTTGGAACAATCCTTGGCCATTGTAGCCATCTTCTTCTTGTAGTCTGGAAGGGTCATTAGTTTGTCATTCAGAACCATCAAACAAGGAAGACCTTTTTTTTGCAGAGCCTCGATCTTGTTGAAAAACCTTTGAACTCCAATGTCCATGTTCTGGACCTTTTCCTCCAATTGCAACATCAGTCCTCTTTTGGTCAGAACCCTCTTGAGGATGGTTTTTGTCCTGTCTTTGATTTTCAATTCTTCTAGTTATTCTCTGGTCTTTGAGTTCAAGAATCTAATTATTTCATTGGCTTCAGTGGGCATTTCTCCTAACTCTCCTTTTATTTTGTCAATAATCTGCCTGCTTCTTATCACTAGTTCATGTTGCTCGAACATGATTTGCACCATGGGCCAAATTTCATTTATGAAGCTAGAGATATCCATCCAAATATTCTCCTTAGCCTTTGCCAGTTTTTTACCCCCCACTGTTTGTTTATGAAGTTGCTGGATTTCCTGCTTGAGCTTCTCTGATGTTTGCCTCTCGATGTTGTAGCTTGTTTGGTAAGAAGACTTGAGCTCCTGGAGATTCTCCACTTCTTTTTTCAGTATGCTTATTTTTGTTCCTTGCAGGGTCATCTCTTCCATGGATTTTTCTAACTCCATAGTTTTTTCCAGTGTTGTCAACAGGGTTGCTGATGGAATTTCTACTGTTGTGGTTGTTGGTAAAGTTGTTGTGCTGACTCCTGCAAGAGGGAATGCACTCAATGGGATGAATTCCATGGGCATTGATTGTTCCTTCTCCTTCAACAACCTTTCCAATTCTGCCTCCATTTCCGTTATCTGTGCATTCTGTTGCATGATTATATTAAGAAGTTCCTCTTTCTCATCTTCTGTATCAGTTATTTCTTTAGCCTGCGAGTACTCTGTAGGTGGAAATTTCAGTTGCTTTCTCAGAGATGCAATGCCAACATTCTTTTTCTTTAACATCTCGTTTGTTTCTTTTACATTCGAGGGATCATACCCAATCTTGAGCACCAACTCCTATAAGGATTTTATTCTGTTATCCTTTGCAAAAGAGGATATTTTTTCCAGTTTCAACTAGGTCTAAACATTTTTTAGAGATACCTGTAATTTTGCAGCTGTAGAGGAAGCATGGGCCAATGTGAAGAAAACCATTTCTCCAGTCTGTCTGTGCAGATCCATATGGTGAGTTGGATGGACTTGTTTGGTGTCAAAAACAATAGTTGACCTTTTGTATTCAATGATCTCTTTGGGTTGAGGTACCTATGCTTGCATAAATGCCAGATGCATTATTCCTTTCTCTGTATCTAAAGAAGATAACAATATGTGTTGTGTTGTGGACATTTGCTTCTAGAACTTAGCGTAAGTGTTGTTGGTCAACATCTAGTTTTTCTTCTTGATCAGATCATATTTTCGAAAATGTTCAGAGGTATAGATCCATGTGGAGTTTGGGTGGTCACAGCTATATCTGTATTCTTCTTTGAAGAAGAAGTGGACACCATCTAATGTTTTTCCTCAACCACTTTGGCAGAGTGGGGTTCTTCCTCACCAGACATGTGAGTAGTATGAGTGATTTTAGGTCTTTTACTGTATACTTGAAAATCCTTCGCTGATACTTCAGTGACTGAAGGAGAGTAATCCTTCCTAGGCCTTTTTTTCTTTGGTACCTGTGGAGTGGTAGTCTGTGAGATAGTGACTGAAGGAGATTCCTGTTGTTCAATATCTACCAGGGTATTTGCCTCCCATTCTGTCTAGTTCACATACTTTTCAATTTCTGGTTTGAGGGTGTGAGCATAAGGTGAAATTTTGTTTTTAGATCTCATCTCTGCAATGATCCCACTTAGATCATAATGCCAAATGAAACTGGTGTTGAATTTCATTTCCTTTAATATTTTATCTGCCTCTTCCCCAACAACTCGATTGTTGCAGATAAATGGTCTTATTTTCCCTTTAATCCTCATCTGTTGTTTTTTATTCAGAGACACAAAATGTATGTCATATGAATTTATCATTTGACGAATATACTCCAATGAAAATATCCGAACATGCAAATACTTGGGCAATTTGTATGGGACTATCTCACACCCATACACTATGATCTTTTTGTGATTCTGATATAGGAACTAGTCCCCAGTCTTTGTGAGATCCAAAAGGTGTATAACTCTTTGGATCTCCTTGTTTATCCTCGAATCTAGTCTTCCACTAAGCATGCTTACCACTGGGTGATAAAACAACTCAATAAACTATTTAAAACTGAACTCAGTGGAGTTCCTTCTGAGCAACGAAGTCCATAAGGTTACTGCTTGCGGTTTTCCGTCCTGGTCCATTTTCTACATGAGAAAGGAGAATTTGTCAGTTTGATAAAACATAAACATGTAGGCCAGCATTGAAGATTACCGGAACATCCCTTCTGTGGGGAAATTTGACAGTTTCGCATGCAGGTTTTCGGCCAAGAAACCGCTGTAGTAGAACTGGATGGCAACCTTCTCTTCAGTAGAGAAAATGGATAGGAAACCTAGGATAGGTTCATCCACCCATTCATCTGAGAAGTAACCAAGCAAACAACATAGTGATGAAATGATCTGGTTTCCCTTTTCTGAAAATATGGAGGAATGGTAAGGGGGATTCTTATTGGGAAATTGGGCATCTTGTGGGAGGAAAAGCTCAAAGATTTGTGCTCTTCGGGGAAAAGACAGGTTTTGATACATTTTTTTCAGAATTTCAATGGTGAGGGGAGAATGGGGTTCGACTCTAGGTACCTGCATCATTTGATCGACGGTCTCAGGTGTAATAGAGAAAAAGGTTTCTCCAGAAGATGATATTATGTCTCTTTGATCCAGGAGGTAGTGCGCTTGGCATTTAAGGGAAAATTCTAGAAAATGGTGCACTTGGGGAAAAAGATACAGAGGAAGATTTGACTCCCAAAGCCCGATTTCATCACTCTGATCGATGAATGTGTCTTTAAACCATGACTGTAACTCAGCGACATCGAATTCCCACCTAGTTTCTGAGATTAAATAATCTTTTTCTGCTAATGGAATACAGTCGAGATCGATAGGAGGTGGGAGGAAAGGATTTTCCTCAACATTTGAATTTTTAGATTTGGGTGCCATTGATTTCCATCGGTACATGCACACTTAACACACATTAGTAGTTAAAAAGGCTATGGCTTGGTGAATTTTTGCAGAGGAGAAGGAAAATGAGTCTCCGGTGCACAGGGAGTATGAGACGAATGCAAATGATGGAAACGAGGTCGGAATTTAGTGAACGGGTATCCGTTGGGCAAAAAGGACAAGTCAAGAGAATAACGGGAATGTGGCCAATAATAAATGGCTAATGGGTCTTTTAGAGCGTGAGGGGGCAGGCGAAGGACATCTGACGTGTGTACCCAGATGATGTGGAATGTGGTGATTGGGAGGTAAACGAGTGAGGTATGACCCGTAACGGTTAGATGGAGGGGACATGCTGACAGGTTCACGAGATGGGACTTGTGAGGAGAGGCTTTGGGTGTGACATCTTGAGGTGGTGGTGGTAAGATTGGAAGGATGGTAAGAGGTAACAAGTTTGGAATGGAGGAGGTATGATGCAATGAGTTGATGCCATGTAGGGATGGGGCCCACTGGGAAACTGTTTCATTTCGGACCCACCCCGACGTTTAAGGTAAGAAGCTTGGGGGGGTATGAAATTTTTTGTCGATCGTTGATATGAGCATTGCTAGATCAGTCGTTGATCTAAGCGCACTCTTTATCCATCATATCGGACCATCCCCACTGTTAAAAATAGAANGGGGGGGGGGGTCCGAAATCTCCTGTGCACTGTCCATCTGCGCGCTGTTGGGAAGGTCATAGATTTGAGCGCACAATTTTCACCATTTTGGACCCCCCCTCACCTTTAAAGGTAGAATGGTTGGGGGGGGGGCTAAATCTCATCTTAGCCATAGATCTGTGTGGCAACGACTCGGCCGTAGATCTTTGCACAAACTTTAATCTCTGGGCACAATTTAATATATGCATCAGAACTTAGGCTTAGTGCTTTTTGTGAGTTTTGTACATTGCTTCCCTTGCTTTTTTCACCATGGGGTTAGGAAAGAACCTAAAACATCAGAATCATACATTTTCTTCGAACATCATTCAAAATTTATTGAAAGAAAAGTTGGTTAGCCTATGTCCTATCCTACCTAGCTACACCTTTAGCCTAGATTAAACTGTTGGACTAAGAGATTACTCTACCCTAGGATTATTTGACCAAGATTAAACAGTTTGATCAAATTTATTCACTAGCTAACCTATCTACTTGGCTAAGATTAAACAGTTTAACCAAGCTTATTCATTAATCCTATCAACATCAATTCAAAACGACTTGACCATGTTTAAACAATATGGGTCAAGTCATTGTCATTGCATGGGGATTTGTTCATTTTTTCTTCTATTCCCTCTTTATTCTTTTTCTTTCTTTTCTTTTCTTTTTCTTTTGAAAATAATTTGCATGAATGAAATATTATTTGCAAGATAACAAACATCAATAGTGAAAATTTTCTAGTCACCAGATGATCCTATAAATTATAGGGTTATAACAACGGCTCCACCTGGGGATGGTACTCTCCTTGTGAAGTGACAAGAACCTATTTTTTGATGTCTGCAAAGTTTTTCCTCCATTTACTTTATTTCTGCTATCTGTTTTTTTTTTTTTTGGAAACTTGGTGGCATTGATCAGTGGCTCATGGCCTTCACTGTGGGCTTCAACCATCTGATCTGTGTCACCCAGACGAAACCTTGAATGAAAAAGAAATGGTATGTACAATCAAAAGTGGATTCATGAGATCTCTATTGGGGAGGCAAGTAATGCGTCAACATCCTGCCGTTAACTGGTCCACTTGGCAGGTTTGTCCCATCACTATTTTTGAGAAAAAATGCATTATTTCCTCTTAATGCCTGAATGGTGTAAGGTCCTTTCCATAAAATATCAAATTTTTTGTGTTTTCCCTTATCCTCATTTTTGGAATCCCATTTGAGGACCAAGTCACCTAACTCAAAATCATCTTCTTTAGTCCTCTTGTCATAAATCCTTTTTATACCTTCTTGAATGACCTGAGTCTTGTTGTAGACTTCCTCTCTGGATTGCATTAGGTGGATCATTTGATTTATCCTTTGTTGGACATCATTTGGTTCTACTTGTACTTCCTGCAATAGTTTCATGATCAAGACTCCTAATGAAAGGGGAAAAACTGCTTCAGTGCCATACACCAATTAGTATGGAGACATACCAATTTCTCTTTTGGCGCTTATTCTATCAGCCCAGAGTGCGAAAACCAACTTATTATTCCATGATTTCTTATTTTCTTGCAGTGTCTTTCTGAGAATGTTCACCAGAATTTTGTTAGAGGACTCAGCTAGCCCATTTCCTTGCGGATAATAAGCCATTGAGTGTCCCAAAATAATGCGATATTGACTACAAAAATCTATGATCCTTTTGGATCTGAAAGCCGCTGCATTTTCAACTATAATTTTTCTGGGGCATCCAAAAAGAGACAGAATTTTAGTTTCTAAAAACTTGATGATAACAGATTCAGTAGCTTTCTTGCATGGCATAGCCTCGATCCACTTGGTGAAGTAGTCGGTGGCCATCAGGATCCACTTGTGTTGGCCCAAGGAGGACGGATGTATTTCACCAATGAAGTCTAGACCCCATTGTTGGAAAGGAGATTCAACTGAGATGGGTTTCATAGGGAGTGGCAGAAACTTCCTTTTACCTTCAAAAATATGGCACTTGTGGCAAGAAGTAACCTTTTGGTGGATGTCCATGAACAGAGTAGGCCAGTAGAAACCAGCTCTCAAAATCTTGTTAGTTGTGGTCTTCTAGCTCAAGTGCCCACCACAGTCTCCTGCATGAAAATCTTGAAGAACTTTGTCAGCTTCGTCTTTTAACAAGCAATTAAGCAAGACACCACCAGGATATTTCCAATAGAGTTTGCTTTCTAGAATACAAAATTTCAATGCTTTCAATTTAATAAATCTAGCTTTGGTTTTAGTCAAACAAGGAGGAGCTTGTAAATTTTGGAGTACAAAAATTAGGTCTTCGTACGAAGGGGAGTTTAAGAATACCTCTTTAATGTTTGGAGTCGCCTGCTCTTCCGGTCCATCAACTGCAGCAAAAAAATTAATATCTAGAGCATGAAAATTAGAATCAGACATTAGTTTGGGAAAACCCTGTCCTTTGATCAGTTTAGTAGGTTTTATTTCAATGTCGTACTCTAGAATAATATCAATCCATTTTCCTCTTCTACCATCTGGATTATCCTGGGTAAGAATATCCTTAACCACTACGTTTGGAACGTATGAAATCGTGTGAGAATGGAGAATATAGACTCTAAAGTATTTTATGGCTTTCACCAGAGCAAAATCCTATTTCTCCATTATATTATAGTTCAAAGTACCATCTCTCAAAGATTTTCTGAAAAACACTATTGGTTGTTCATACCCTTCACTATTTTTCTACAACAACACTGCTGCTATGGTGTGTTCAGATGCAAAGGAGAAAAGGTAAAAGTCTTTGGTGTAATTTGGGCTAATCGGAACTGGGGCTTGGGTGAGCGCATGTTTCACTTGCTCAAATGACTATTTGGACTCGGCGTTCCATTTGATTTTTGTGTCTTTTTTCAACATATTAGTGATGTTCCTGAGAAGTTCGACCAAGTTTGGTATGAACCTTATAAGGAAATTTATTTTTCCAATGAAAGATTGCAGTTCTTTGATATTCCTAGGGTGTTCCACCTTTTGGATGGCTTATATCCTGTTGGGATCTATTTTAATTCCGTCTTTCGAGATTATGTATCCCATTAGTTTACCTTCCTCTAACACGAAAAGGCTTTTCTTAGGATTCAATGAAATCCCAAATTTCCTGCACTTCTCAAACACGCATCTAAGTTGGAGCAAGTGTTCCTCGTCGGGTTTGGAGTAGATAGTCATGTCGTCCAGATAAATGACTATAAATCTTCCAGTCTCATCCACAAAAGCAATGTCCATTTCCCTTTGAAACGTAGCCCTAACATTCATCAGGCCAAAAGGCATCTTCACGTACATGAAGGTTCCCCACGGTGTGGTAAAAGTTGTCTTTTCCTGATCTTCTGGATGGAAAAGAACTTGGTTGTAACCCGAGAAACCATCTAGTAAGGAGATCCTACTGGACCCAACCACCTTTTGTAAAATATGGTCCATTTTGGGAAAAGGGTAATTGTCTTTGAGGGAGACTTTGTTCAGATTTCTGAAAATCTATGCAAAGTCTGATCTCGCTAGTTTTCTTCCTGGTAGGAACTAAGTTAGAAACCCATTTGGAAAACCTCAAGGGAACTATGATTTTAGCACCATACATCTTTTTGATTTCTTTCTATATCAAGGGAAGTAACTTGGGATTTATTCTCCTAAGTTTCTGTCTGAAAGGTTTGTGTTCTTATTTTATAGGAATTCGATGTTGTATGATACTTATGTCATAGGATGTTAAGTCCTCGTAACCCCAGGCAAAAACATCTACGTATTCCTTAAAAATTTCAATGTATTTGCGTTTTTTCTCAGGGGGTAGTGATTTAGAAAGCTTTATCATCTTGGGTTTTTCTTCTGTTCCTATGTTTCATTCTTCGACCTCCTTACCACTAGCTTCACTTTTTGGTTTTTTGGCTACGTCGTTAAAATTGAATAAGTCTTCTAGCAGAAATAGACCTCTAGGTAACACATTATTTCTCAACTGTAGAATACCAGAATCTGTCTCATTTTCATTCAATTCATCTACATCTATTTTACTTTCATTGAACTTTTTGGAATCTACGTTATTTACACTAACACTTTCGAAAATAGATTTATTTACAATCTCGTCATCATTTTCTAAATCTATGTTTGTACATTCGAAATCATTCTTACACTGTAAGAAGTCTTCAATTTGATCATCATTTCCAAATACCTGCCAATATCTGATGTTGTCGGGAATGGTTGGTCTACACTTCACCTCCACTGTGTACTTGCGAGTGGGATAAAAAGGAATCTTACAGGTAGCTGCCGATGTGGCCATCCCGTCTGCCAATATGTTTTTTCCTCTAGGCATTAATTGCAAGTCAATTTTAGTAAAGCATTGAAGAGAATCCAAAACAACATTCCTATAAGCCCTAAGTCTGGGGTGTTTAGCTACATGCTCACCTTTAATTTGCTTGATAATTAGTTCAGAATCACCCCTTACCATGATTTGTTTGGCACCAACTTTCTTTAGTAGTTTCAGGCCGAGCATCAAAGCCTCGTACTCAGCTACAATGTTAGTGCATTGAAAATTTAGCTTGTAAGAATGATTCTTGGAATACCTTGACTTGTGGTTATGCAACCAAACTCCAACCCCAACTCCTTCTTTACTCACAACACCATCAAAATCCATGCTCCAAAAATCTGCTAGTAATTCTTCCCTTTCTACTGTTTCCACCCTTCTTGCCTCCATGATTGTTTTACTTTCTTCCGAATCATGTGTATCATCTTCCAGCTGAGCAATTTGTTCTTCCACATCGCCATCGTTGTATAGAATGAAAGATTATAGATCAACGTGTGCAGAGTATAATGGATAGTTATGCGGATTTTCCTGACTACTGACCATGAACTTCATCAAGGTCTCTCGATACAGTCTTCTCTACTGTCTGAATACTGGGATGGTGGCATAAGACATATCTAGCTGCAGGGTTCCTTTCATCTTAGCTCCCCATGATCTTGACAGTAACATACTGTATTTTGGGGGAATATCTGCAACTACTATATCCATTACCATACTCTTTGCTGGGATTTGAGCTAATGTAATGCATAAGTCTTTGATCAGGCCTATGCATTTAACCTTGCTGGAACTGAAAGAATGCAAATCTTTGTAGGGTCTAGTGACCTCGAACCCCAAATTTTCCATCACAGCTTTGGGCATCAGGTTGTGAGAGGCACCTGAATCCATCATAGCATTGTGTAATATCAGATCATGGATGTTTAGGCTAATGTAAAAAGGGGCCACGACACCATTATCAGTTTGACCATCAACTTCAGGACCAAACAGGAGCTCTGGTCAGTCATCCGCAAGATTTACTATGTTTGAGTGATTTGAAGATCCAAGATTCAAAGCCTTAGTACCTATGTTAGGTTCGATGCTCAAAGCTTTAATCACCTGCGACCTGTAAGTGTTCTTATTCATTATCTCGAAGAGGGGAATGGGAATTTTCAGTTTAGCTAGTTCCCCTTCAAGGTTGAATGCAGTGGAAGGTTTGCTTAAGATCTGTGCTTATAGTTTATCTGTCAGAATTCTGTGGCCGAGTGCACTTGTTTGACCAATTGATGGAACTTCAGTCTAATTTTCTCTTTGTATTATTTCTGGAGATTTTTGTGTGTGAGGTATAGCCTTGTTTCCCTCAGGGACATTCTTGGGAAGGTTTTCCAAGGTTTTCTTGGTTTCAGCAGCCTTCTTCGGAGATATTTCATTTGTCTTCTTGCTCCTTAGGTTATACTGCCTGTGAACCTCCATTATAACATTCTCAAAAGCTTGTTGTTCTAATTTCTCAGCTTCTTCATTTACCTCCGTTTGTGAAAGGAGGAACATCTCGTGTTCTTCCTAGGTGAGGAAAATGGATTCATGATCGTGATCGTGATCACCCATTAGGTTTATATGAGTGTCATCAAACTCCTTGATTACCTCCTCCCCATCATCGACGTAATTCTCCTAGAGGGGAGGTCTGATCTGCTGATCAGGCCCCCTCTGCTCTCTTTGATCTCTCTGCCTAATCTGAGGTGGATTCCTTCTGAAGTTTGTGATTCTAATTTGAGGAGCGAATTGATTCTCCCTAGGTGGGTTTCTGTCAGTTACAGTGAGTCTCTCCATCATTTTCTCCATAGCTCTGGATAGAGAATCTAGTTTGGCATCTGATGAGGAAGTAAAAGGCTCTTCTTTAATAGTGACTTTCCTTTCTGTTTTCTGCCTGACCCTTCTGGCCAAAATATTTGCTTCTACACTGACGACACTTTTCTGCATGTCTTCCAGAGTTGCAACATTTCTCTCTCTTAGTTGATAAGACATATCTACGTCAAATCCATATAGGAATTTTATTAATGCCAAACCTTGTGGTGGTTGCATTGTATAGATTGTTGAAACGCGTGCAATAATCTTGCACTGTCTCTCCTTGGTTTTGTCTGATGTTCTCATATTCTGACAAGATCTGGAGAGGATTTTTCTTCACTTCCCACCTGTCAAGGAAAGCTCGATGAAAAACAACAATGTCAATTATGGTAGCAGAAGGTAAGGCCTTGAACCACTTTTTTACCTCTCCAGTTAGACTCTGCGCAAATAGTCTCACCTTCACATCAACTTCATCCACTTCCTGTAAATCAAAATAATCGTTCATTTTGTCAACATGTTGTTGTGCATTAAGGGGACCAGTACTATCAAACTGAGGGAGTCTGGTTTGATAGTCTTGAGGCATGTCATGTAAAGGGGAAACCAACACTAATGGGGCATATCACGTTTCCATGATAGGTGGAGGAGGCTGAAAAACAACCTGTGCGATAGGAGAGGTAGCGACTAAAGCTGTAGAAGATGAAGGGATGGGAGAAAAGGAGTGACCTAGTTTAGATTTAACAGAAATCAGAAAAACTGTCAAAGTATGGAGTTCAATTGACAACTGAAGGTGGAGTTTGTCTAAGGCTTGACCAAGATTCAAAACTAGGTCTTCAATCTTATCAGATTCGGGACGAAAATGTTGATCAACTTCAGCTCTGGGAGAGAGTATTTCAGGGGTCTTGGGTTGTAAGACGGTTTGATCTAAAACCCTTTCACTGACAAAACTATCAGATTTTGTCTTGAAAAGGATTTGTTGAAAAGATATATCAAACTTGAGATATTTCAAAGCAACTAACTTCTCTGGGAGAGAAGGAGACCTTAGAAGTGGACAGTGACTCTCAGAAACCTCTGCAATGCTTTTCTTCTTGAATAATTTTTCTGGATTGTCTATTACTACTACAGGCTCTGGGTCTAGATGAGATCTGGTAAAAACTCTTTTGGGAGCCAAAATTCTAATTTTTGTTTCATTTTTATTTATAAGATAATCTTAAACTAATTATATACAAACTTTAACAACCTCTGAACATTATCTCTTTATATGTTTGGATTTTATGACTTGTTCAGAAATAAGGTTTTCTTTGTTTAGGGGAAAGAAATCAAGGGGTGAAAGTTTGTTCAGTTCTTCCCCAGTGGAGTCGCCATTTATGTTATCACTCTGTAAATTACCAGAGGTTGTTTTTAGGTAGAAGAAATTTACTAGAGGTAACCTTATCCAACCACTTCGAAACTAGGAGCTAGCCCTACCAGTTTCAGAGAGGGATCTCTCTGTAAGTTTTAACTTTTTCTTTAAACTTTCAGATATTAGGCTAGTAAAATATTGCAAGATCGGATGTTGTTTGGTTTTATAAGATGGCTGAAAGGTTTTACACATCCATTGGGCTATGGGGTCTGTTTTATAAAGGTAGAGATCAAAGAACATATAAAACTATTCCTTTCATAGGGTAGGATAATGCAACTACTGGATTCTTTAGCAATAAAATGATGGTTAGCGTAGAAAAGCGAGATGATTAATTATAACCAAGAAGAATTTAAGAATTTCTTGACTACAATATAAGAAAAAAACACTTAGATCTTTAAAATCTAGCAACAAAGTACGCAAAGGTAAATTCTGTAACTTTAACTCCTTTTAAATGATCAGACTAGCAAAACAAGATGATAACTAGAAAATATACACATTCAACTGAGAACAGAAAAATTCACCAATAGATAACACACAAGAATCTTGTGAAACATCTCTTTATATTACTGAAATATCTTCTTGATAAAAATTACAGTGCTTACAACTTGCTAGGGCATAAAAATCAACCCTCAATACTTCTAAGTTAGAAGTATTTATAATCAAAATTACAAACGACCCTATCATAAATGATCAGGACGTGGCAGCCCCTGAATCTAACTAACTAACTAACAAGATACAAAATCTAGGAACTGTAGATGATGTGTTGAATTCTTCACGCTGAATCTGGGGAAGGCCATTGGTGAGTCACCCACATGACTTTGACTGATCCGTTTACTGACTCAGCTTGCACACCTTATTTCCTACTCGATCAAGTTGCATAGATATACCCATCTTAGCTGAATGGGGATGGTGACTTTGAGTAGTCTACGGTATATTTCATCCACTTTTGTGTATTTGGAAAAAGTCGGTTTGATGATGAAAATATACTTGATCTCGTGCTGTATGCTGAGGTCTGGTTGCAAAGTCTCCAAGAATGCTTTATCCGTTATACTTCCTTGTATTCCCAAGAACTTGGAACTATCCTTGGCCATTGTAGCCATCTTTTGCTTGTAGTCTGGAAGGGTCATCAGTTTGTCATTCAGAACCATCAAACCAGGAAGACCTTTTTTTTGCAGAGCATCGATCTTGTTGAAAAACCTTTGAACTCCAATGTCCATGTTCTGGACCTTTTCCTCCAACTGCAACATCAGTCCTCTTTTGGTCAGAACCCTCTTGACTTCGAGGAATATTTGTGCTCTTTGGGGAAAAGACAGGTTCTGATACATTTCTGTCAGAATTTCAATGGTGAGGGGAGAACGCGGTTTGACTCTGGGTACCTGCATCATTTGATCGACGGTCTCGGGTGTAATAGAGAAAAATGTTTCTCCAGACGATGATATTATGGCTCTCTGATCCAGGAGGTAGTGTGCTTGGCATTTGAGGGAAAATTCTGGAAAATGGTGGACTTGGGGAAAAAGATACAGAGGGAGATTTGACTCCCAGAGCCTGATTTCATTGCTCTGATCGATGAATGTGTCTTTAAACCATGACTGTAACTCAACGACATTGAATTCGCACCTGGTTTCTGAGATTAAATATTCTTTGTCTGCTAATGGAATCCGATCGAGATCGACAGGAGGTGGGAGGAAAGGATTTTCCTCAACATTTGACTTTTTAGATTTGGGCGCCATTGATTTCCACTGGTACTTGCACACTAAACACATGTTAGTAGGTAAAAAGGCTATGGTTGAGTGAATTATTGCAGAGGCAAAGGAAAATGAGTCTCTGGTGCACAGGGAGTATGAGCATAATGCGAATGACGGAAATAGGGTCAAAATTTAGTGAATAGGTATCCGTTGGGAGAAAAGGACAAGTTAGGAGAATAACAGGTATGTGGCCAATAATAAATGGCCAATCGGTCTTTTAGAGCGTGAGGGGGTAGGCGAAGGACGTATTACATGTGTACCCAGATGATGTGGAGGGTGGTGATTGGGGGGTAAACGAGTGAGGTATGATCCGTAACGGTTAGATGGATGGGACATGATGACGGGGTCACGAGATGGGACTTGCGAGGAGAGGCTTTGGGTGTGACATCTCGAGGTGGTGGCAGTAATATTGGAAGGATGGTAAGCGGTAACAATTTTGGAGTGGAGGAGGTATGACGCAATGAGTTGATGCCATGTAGGGATGGGGCCCACTGGGAAACTATTTCATTTCGGACCCCCCCCCCCC
>ML782488.1:212988-224084 GCA_009831015.1 Picea engelmannii | reverse complement strand
CATGTTAAGCCCTAATATTGGCTCATTACCCCTTAATTGGGGCATATTATATTAGTAATGTTATTTTATTTATGTCGACTTTAGGCCATTAGTTGTAATTATACCTCCTAGTCTCCTATATTTACCAAGGAGACATTTTCAATTTGAATCATCTTGTAGTTGAACATTTAAGTGGGGTAAAAGGAGGTTGCCCCCTCGAAGAGGCTTATTATCTAAAATTGGCTCTTTTTCAAGGTGTTGAGTACTTTTTCTAAGGATTTTCTATGTTATATTGATATTTGGTTCTTAACATATACTAATCAAGCATTAGCCTCAACAACTCTATGTGCTATTTCACTAAACTATAAACAGTGTGATCATCCACATAGACATTAAAAAACTTATGAATAAAATATCTGAATGAAACAATAACATTTCTAGGAAAAATAGTTGGGGCATTCTTAATTTCAAAAGGCATGACATTATATGTAAAGGAACTCCATTCAATAATGAAAATTTCCTTCTTCTTGTCCAGCATAGACATGTTAACCAAATACTCTAATGCATAATGACCAATATAAAATTTAAACTATCCTCCTAATAGGTAGTGCCTAAACTTGTATAAAGCGTACACCATAACCATTCCTTCCCATTTGGTGGTTTTGTAGTTGTGCTTAACCTGTGACAACTTCCTACTTGCAAAGTATATGGGATGGTCAATATTCCTTATCCTAGTTTCATAAGGACTACTCCTAAGGTAATCCATAATCCATTTACATACACATGAAACTCTACTTTCCAATCAGGGTACACCAGGATTGGGGCACTTACCATCTTCTCCTTAAGTATATTGAAAGCTACATCACATTTTATAATCCACAAAACAACTCAGTTCTCTTCAACAACCTATCCAATGGCTCTGTGATGGAAGAATAGTTTTGGATAAATATTTAGTAATATCATGTATGGTCTAACAATAACAATAACTGTTTAACAATCTTTGGGGTAGGTGGTTTCACAATGACCATAATCTTTGTAGGTTTGACCAATACTCTTTCTTTACAAGTGATATGTCTAAGCAAATTGCCAAAATTTATACATAACATACATTTCTTCAATATTAAAGAGATTTTAAGCTATCTACATTGATCAAACTTTATCCTTAACAATCCTATGTGCTCTTTCAATAAACTACATACAATCCAATCATCCATATAAACTTCAAGAAACTTGTCAATAAAATATTTGAATGTAGAAATAAAAATTCTAGAGAATATAGTTGTGTCATTCTTAAGTCCAAAATGCATGACATTATATGCAAAGGAACCCCATTCAATAGTGAAACTCGTATTCTTCTTGTCTTTTTTGGGCAGTTTTTTGCATATGTTTTTAGCAAATTTCAGCACATGATTAGGGGTTTTTTATGCCAATGGATCATTCATATATATATATATATATATATAAACAATGAAGTTGAGAGAGATGAATAAGAATTAGAGGTGCAACTCTAAACAAGTTGTTGATTTTCTCAATTTGGGTTTCCATGGTAAATATCTATGTATATGTGTGATTGCGAATGTTTTATTTTCTGTTTTAAGAATATGTGTGCACATTGCATTACTATAAAAGGTTTAAAAAAGGTTTAAAATTTACATTTGGTATCAGATCATTTATTCTCTTTGGGGGGACACCTTTGTGGCTAAGGATTTGGTTCGGGTCTGTGATAAACCTCGTTACAGTGGGAGATTCACGGTATCAATTATTGTGGTGAAAATAAATGGAGAGAAATTCAATAATAGAGATCGAGAAATTGAATGGGAAAATTTTTGAGCTACGTGAAGAAACACACCAACAAATTAATGGAGCAATAAAATTCAACAATAATGCGTACAAAAACTCAAAATTTTTCATTATCAAACCATAAATTTATACATAGAGAGGAGATGTCTTGGGAGTCAACCATCTCCTATAATCTCTCAATAATTACTCTTTAATTTGCTCAACAATCTCTCCACAAATATCTCGAGCAAATTTCTCTAAATCTAATTAGACCTTCGATACATAACAACTAACAACAATTAATCTAGAATATTTCAAATGTATTATTATTCCAACATTTCTCCCCCATAATGATCATTTGGAAATACTCCAAGATCATCTCTGAATTTGAATAACTTTTACTTTGATAGTGATTTGGTGAATATATCAGCTACATGTTCTTCTGTTCCACAATACATGACCTTGATCACACCTTGCTGAACCAAATTTCAAACAAAATTATATTGAATATCAATATGCTTGGTCTTCTTAAGAAAAAACAGATTCTTGGTCATTTGAATAACAATTTGATTACCACATATAAATTGAGTGGGTTGTTCTCGCTTCTCATGTAGATCCTCCATAATTATTCTTAACCACCTTACTTCTCATGGTGTTGTCGCTGCGGCTTTATACTTTGCTTCTGTTTTGGAGAGAGAAACTATAGGTTTCTTTTTAGTACTCCAAGTAACTTCTACTGAACCCATTCTAAACGAATACCCTGAAGATGATTTCTTGTCATCCATGTAGCATGCCCAATATGAATCTATATAACCAACCATCCTGAAATATTCTGTAGACCTGTATACTAAACCATAGCCAATTATACCACACAAATATCTCAAAATATTCTTAGCTACTTTCCAATGCAATTCCTTGGGCTATGCCATAAATCTTGATACCATACTGACTACAAAGGATATATCTGGTCGAGTTGTAGTTAACGATATCAAACTTCCCACCAATTGATTATACAAAGTAACATCAAATGAATTGGAGTCATCATGTTTTTATAACTTCAACCCGACTTCCAAAGGAGTTGTCGCTGGATTGCAACTCAACATTATAAAATTCTTTAGAATGTCCCAAGTATACTTGTTTTGTGATATGAAAATACTATCCTCCTTTTTCCATAATTCAATACCCAAGAAATAATGCAACTAACCAAGACTTGTCATCTCAAACTCAACAATCATATGTGACTTAAACTTTTGAAATAGTTAAAAATTGTTCCCTTTGTAGATCAAATCATCAACATATAATGCAACTATCAAAATGTCCTGTCCTAGTTGAAAAATACAGAGATTGGGCTCAGATAGACTTTTAACTAAACCATGATCCTGAAATTATTTATCAATTCTGGAATACCATGCTCTTGGTGCTTGCTTAAGATCATACAAATCCTTCTTCAACTTATAAACACAATATTCTTTACCTATAACCTCAAAACCTTTTGGCTACTCTACATAAATTTCTTCATAAACATAACCATTCAAGAAAGATGATTTAACATCCATCTAATAAATTGTCCATCTGTATTGTGCAGCCAATGCAAGTACCATCATGATTGTATCCAACTTCACCACTAGAGAAAATGTCTCAATATAATCAATTCCCTCATTTTGTGCATAGCCTTTTGCAACTAAATGAGCCTTATATTTATCAATTATTCCATCTTATGTATACTTAGTTTTATAAACCAATTTAGTACCAATTACATCTTTTCATTTTGGTAAACTAACCAATTACCATGTATCATTCATCACCAAGAAATTCAATTATTCTTCCATAGCTTCATTCCATCGTTTCTTTCTTGATGCTTTTGCACAATTCTATGGTTCATCCATCTTCATTAATTGTGCCATAAGTGCATAATTCACAAGACAATTTTGGGATCTAGTAATTCTTCTTTCAAAATTTCTATCCAACATATTGATTTTTGAATGACCCCTTTCAAGCCACTTATGATTCTTCTTGACTTCATCTGACTTAGAATTTGATGCATCACCAATATCCACTGCATCTTTTCTTAATTCAATCTGTATATTGTTTGTCTGAAAAATTCCTTGCTCATAAAAAAAAAAAAACATCTCTACTTATTATCACTTTCTTTGCTTGAGGATCAAACAACCTATAACTTCTTGTTTCAATACTATAACCAATGAAAATTCACTTAACACTTTTATCATCCAATTTTCTCCTCTTTTCCTTAGGAACATGTGCATATGCAATGCAACCAAAAACTTTCATATGCGCAACACTTGGTTTATATCCCGACCATGCTTCTTTTGGAGTCAAACTTAATATGACTCTCGTAGGACATATATTGAGAGTATAAATTGTATAAGTTTGGATTGCTTCAACCCAAAACTCATTTCCAAGAGACTCTGTTTTCAACATGCTTCGATACATTTCAACTATTTTCCCGTTTCTACTTTCTGCAACTCCATTTTGTTGAGGAGAGTAAGTGTTGGTAAACTGTTTCTTTATTCCATTCTTCCTACAATAATTCAAAAATCCATTCAACCTATATTATCCCCCATTATCTGTATGTGGGGTGAGAATTTTCAAACCACTTTGATTTTCAACTAATGCCTTAAAATCAAGAAAATGATAAAACAATTCAGACTTCGCTTGTAAAAAATACACCCAATTCTTCTTGGAACAATCATCAAAGAAAGTGAGAAAATAATGTTCCTTTCCAAAATACACAGTCTCCATTGTACCACATAAATATGAATGTAGTAGTGCTAGACGCTCTCTAGCCTTCCATGCTCTGTTTGAGAAACTTTCCTTGTGTTGTTTCTCAAAAATGCGCCCTTCAAATACTTTATCATCATTCTTGATATAAGGAATATCATTCACCATGTTCTACTTCCTTAAAAACACCAAACTCTGAAAATTAAAATGTCCCATCCTTAAATTCCAAATCCTTCTATTCATTTCTTTTGTAACATTCAGACTATGTGAGTTACTTGAATCAAAAGAAAGTTTGAAGATTCTATCTTCGGTCATTTCTCCTCTTGCTACTACTACATTTTGATTCAACTTATCCATGATTAAGCACTCCTTATTACCAAACACTAACATGTAGTTTTTTCCATCATATAACCTATGGAAAGTAGGTTCCTCTTCAATGTCAGTGCCAACAATGTGTCGTCAATAAAATTATTCTTTCATGAAATGATGGAATTGCAACTATGTATTTTCCTTTAACTTCATAAACTCTATCATCACCAAATATAACTTTACCAGAATAATTGTCACTTATTCTAGTAAACAATTCCTCGTGAGATGTCATATGAGTTGAACATCCTGAATCAATATACCAAGATTCACTTTCTTCATTATGTGCCATAAAATTTGATTTGAATAACTTCTCACTCCTTGTTTCTTCAA
The DNA here is from genome assembly GCA_009831015.1 of Picea engelmannii. Taxonomy (NCBI): domain Eukaryota; kingdom Viridiplantae; phylum Streptophyta; class Pinopsida; order Pinales; family Pinaceae; genus Picea; species Picea engelmannii. Next base: position 218,888 of record ML782488.1, on the reverse strand, counting down.
CAACTGTATTGGCACTTTTATGTTCCATATATCGTAATTTTTCATAACAATCTTTTTCAACATGACTAAATTTATGACAATAATAACACTATGGGCCTTGTCTTTCTCGAGATCCATCTCCTCCTCTTCCTCTTCCATGAGATATATCTATGCTTCTTCCTCTAAACTGACTTATAATTCTTCCTCTTCCTCTTGAGGTGGATGCAATTCCTTGATAATTCTGTAGCTTTTGTGAATGCGCTGTTGAGATTCAACAAGAAGATCCTAGTGAAAATTATGCACCTACACTAGGATGGAGCCTCAGGTTATTTTTAGGTGGAAGTCTATTTTTAGATGATGAGGAAATTCTATTTATAGATGATGTCTATTTAGAGATGGTGAGCCAATTCTATTTATAGATGTATGTTGACTATTATTATCCCTTAATAATTGTTGGACAATAAATATTAATCTATTCTCAATGAGCACTTGGAAATAGTTAACTGAAGTGGAAAATCAGTTAGTTATAGGAAATTTGAGTTCAAAGGTTGATTGGTGGGACATGCAAGTCGAATTAGTTATAACTGAGTGAATCGAAGTTATAACAGAGTTGGAGGTGTAGTTATGTGAGTTGTAAAGTAGTTTAACTCAGTTAAGTGAGTTAAGCTCAGTTGTACTAGTTGTCAATGAACTTACACTAGTGAGAGATTAGTGAATTAATTATTAATTAATTCACAATCAGTGATCTCACATGCAACTGAAGATTTACCATTGTTAACTACATGCATGTTAGATCCAGTGGAGACCCAGTTGAGATAACAAGTGAAAGGGATAGTTTGACTATCAATTATGACATTAGTGAGTGCACTCATGAAACCACACACACATTGGATGTGCCAATGAGGAATGTGCAGCCTAGGCAAGGGGGATTCGAATTCATTGCATGGATTTCATTAGCAGGGATTGCGTAGAGGAGGCAGGCTGTTTGGAGGCGGTAAATTGGCACATGCATTTGCCAATTTTTGTATGACAGTGTGAGATGATTGTATATTGTACTAAGATCTCTAGGATTAGAGTTTTGTATGATATTGTTTCATGATCCATGATACAAACATAATATATGATAATGGGTTTTTTAGCTTTATGCTTTCCCGGTAAAAAGATCTGTGTTATGTGTGATTGATATTTCTTCTTGATATTGCAATTGGCGATAATGTTTTAAATTCCACAAGAATATTTGTAGAAGCGATTCTATATTTAACAGTGGCATATAATTGTTAGATCAGGAGAATCCAGGCAATACATAAATTGTATTGAAATTTCTACATGGTATCAGAGAACAGAAAATTGCAAAAGCTGAGTTTGTGACTGGATAGAATTCAAATTTGCAGAAAGACTTTCCTGGTGCTACAACTGATTCAAGATCGAAATGGATTTAAATGGCTTGAGGTTAGAGTATGCACTCAAGGGAAGCTCAAATTACATTTCTTGGAAGGAAAGGATGGAGGCAGTACTCGAAGACAATGGCTTGAAGGAATTCATTGACAAGGATGTTCCTAAGCCAGATGCTGCAAATCTTGATGCATGGAAAAAGAAAGTGGCAAAGGAGAGGAGGACCTTGTTGGAGGGAGTACGAGACCACATTGTCTCAAACCTCCATGGGAAATCCACACCATATGCAATGTGGAAGGCTTTGACAGATCTATTCCATGACAACAACGACCATAGGAAATTGGCGCTCAAAGATAAACTCAGGAAGATCAAGATGGAGAAGGGCAACTCCATTCCAAAATATCTCACAAAGTTTGTCCAATGTCGGAATGAGCTGGGGATTGTTGGAATAATAGTCATTGATGATGATTTGGTGAGCTTGGCGCTCCTAGGACTTCCCAAGAGTTGGCACAGTTATCAAGACTCTGTTAATGGAAGGGAAAAATTGCCAGTTTGGGAACGACTATGGTTGGATCTAGTGTAGGAGGAGTTCAGGAAGAACACCAGAGATGGATCTTCATCAAAGCATGATGAAGAAGAGGATTGTGCTTTGGATGCCAAGGAAAGGAAAGGGAAGGGGAAGAAATTCCATTCAAAATCTGAGTCTAAAGGCAAGAAGCTGTATTTGTCCAAAGTGAAGTGTTTTCACTGTCACGAACATGGGCATCTCGCTACTAAGTGTCTGCAGAAGAAGAAGAATAAGAAGGTTGTTGGAGCTGCAGCTGGTGAGGCCCTTGCCTCACAATTTGAAATTGACTTCTCTTTGATCGCATGCATGGAATCAAGTGCATTGGGATCGGTGTGGTATTTGGATAGTGACACTTCCTTCCACATGACGGGAGACAAGGACCTTTTCAATGACTTGGAGGAGAAAGATATCAAAATGCATATGGATATGGATGAGGATGGATGATATAGCGCGAATGGAATTGGTACCATTAACTTTCAAAGGGATTAAGGTAAACCATTTCAATTGAAATATGTTATGCATGTTCCAGGTCTGAAGAAAAACCTGGTCTCAGTCGCAATGTTGGAGGACATAGGCTATGACGTTGTTTTCAGTGATGGAAAATCTTTCCTACGACATAAAACAATGGGTCAAGTCAAGAAGATAGGGATTTGAGTTAAGAATCTATACAAGCTAGAGGTAGATGGTTGCACTGCCATGATGGGCAAGGAAGAAAAAGTGGTGAGCCGGGATGAGGGTGAATTATGGCATAGGCGATTGGGCCATCTTCATCATGGAGCCTTGAATATCATGCAACAAATATCTACTGGAATTCCAATGGGAACACTTGCTCAGTTATATCAGTGCAAGGGTTGCACCATGGGGAAGTATGTAAATTCCACCTTTCATGAAAAGGAGAACCGTGCTTCGGTGATCCTGGAGAGAGTTCACATAGACGTGTGTGGGCGATTCTCAGTTTCTTCAATAGAAAAACATGAGTATTATGTTATTTTTGTGGATGATTTTTCTTGTAAATGTTGGATCTTCTTCATGCAGAAGAAGAATCAAACATTCTCAAAGTTCTGTGAGTTTAAAGCATTGGTGGAGAAAGAGTCGAGGAAGTAAGTGAAATCTCTGAGGAGAGATAATGGTGGAGAATACATCTCTAACGAATTCAAATACTTCTGTAGCAAAGAAGGAATTCGAAGAGAACTCATAGCACCTCATAACCCACAACAAAATGAGGTCACAGAGCGGAAGAACATAATGATAGTGGGTGCAGCACGAGTGATGTTGCATGATCAAGGCCTACCAATGCATTTGTGGGTGGAAGCATGCAACACTGCTATTAATGTACAAAATATTTGTCCTCATAGAGTACTTGTCATGAGTACACCTGAAGAAGCTTTCACTGGTAAGAAACCTGATGTTTCTCATTTTAAGATTTTTGGCTCATCTGTTTATGTGCATGTGACCAAGGATGCCAGGAAGAAGCTGGAACCGACTGCTGAAGTTGGGATATTTGTGTGGTACATAGAAACACCCCATAATTATTGTGTGTGTTTTCCTAACAGTAAGATGATTGTTATGCAACGGGATATAAAATTTGATGAGGGGAAAGCCATGCGGTTGTCGCTTGAGAGGGAGCTAGAATTACATGCAGAGGAGGCATTGTTGGTTCCCAAAGATGAGTCTCAAGTTGTGGATCAGCCACATGAGGAGGTTCATGGAGTGGAGGAAGCCACTCATGCAGAGCCATCCATCAGAAATGGAAAAAAGCGTACCATGGAAGTTGATAGATTGAGACTAGATGATGCAAAGAATGTAGGAGCCCCTACTTCACAGCGCAGACAGAGACAGTCTCCTGATCGATTTACTAGATACATGGATCTCATGAGAAAATGTATTGTGACTGAACCATCTTCCTTTCAGGAAGCAGTGCAGGATCCCACATGGGTAGATGCAATGGTGGAGGAGTATGACTCCATTATAAAAAACAATGCATGGGAAATTGTCCCAAGACCGGTCGACAAATTAGTGGTAGGTTCGAGATGGATCTACAAGGTAAAGAAAGTTGTTGATGGGAGTGTGGAGAAATAAAAGGCTATATTTGTGGCCTGGGGCTTCTCACAGATCAAGGGGATAGATTATTATGAGACCTTTTCACTTGTCGCAAGGTACTCTTCCATAAGGACCACCCTTTATCTCTTAGCGCAGATGGGCTGGTGCATTCATCAGATGGATGTAAAAAGTGTGTTTCTCAATGGGATCATTGAGGAAGAAGTGTACATAGATCAGCCTGAAGGATTTGATATCTTCAACAGCGAGTCACATGTGTGACAACTCAAAAGAGCATTGTATGGGCTGAAGCAAGCACCCCCTGCTTGGTACACTCAGATAGACAGTTATTTCACCAGACTGGGCTTCACCAAAAGTGAAGTGGATGAAAACCTATACAAATTGTGGTGGAGGGTAAGCTTTTAATCATTGTTCTTTATGTTGATGATTTAATACTGATTGGTGATAGGCAGCTGATACACTCATGCAAGGAGGATCTTGCAAAGGTGTTTGAGATGAAGGATTTGGGCCTCCTTCATTATTTCCTTCGATTGGAAATATGGCAGTGATATGGTGAACTTTTTGTGTCTCAAGGAAAGTATGCAAGGGAGATACTAGGTAAGTTTCACATGGAGGGATGCAAACCCATGGATACTCCTCTTCCAAAAAACTGGAAGAAAGATGATGCTACTTTTGGAGAGGTAGTGGATGCTACTGTCTATTGACAGTTAGTGGGTTTTCTAATGTATCTAGTGAACACGAGACTAGACATTTGTTATGTGGTTAACCAATTGAGTCAAGCGATGGTTAAGCCTACCAAGCTCTTTTGGAAGGCGGGTAAGCATGTCCTGAGATACCTGAGGGGCACATCTGATTATGTCTTATGGTACAGACAGACGAATGAGGTGAAGTTTCATGGATTCACAGATGCAGATTGGGCAGGTAGCCCAATGGACAGAAAGAGAACATTATGTTACAGGTATGAACTAACTGAGAGGGGGGGGGTGAATCAGTTAGTGTAGATTATTAACTATTTCTCTTCTTTTTATCTTTGAATAATTATTCTTAGTGGCAGTGAGTCTTTACTGTGAAATTCAAAGTTATAAACATAAAGCAGATAACATAAAGAATAACAATCACACACAACATTCACTCACAAGTATGAGACACTGATTTTTCAAGAGGAAACCCAACCAGAGAAAAAACCTCGTCTTCTTAAGATGTTAAGAAAGCTCCAACTGTGTTACATCTCATCTTTTATGAGCACCAACTCATAGAGGCTACAACCTCTGATTGCCAACACCAACTGGCTGAGAGCACCAACTCCCACAGAATCCCAGCACCCACTGGGTGGAAGCACCAACTTCCTTTTTACTTCAGCACCAACTGAGTGAAGGCACCAACCTTTAGATTCTACAAGCACCCACTTGCAGAGAAAGAGACATTCGTCTCCCAAGCACCACCCTACCACCCTAATTTGCCAAAATAAATATTGCTCAAATCAACTTGTTCATTCTGATATAGCTTGCTTACCCTTTCTGCTGATCTACTCTGCATTCTTCACTGTCTCTGATCTGCTGCTCTGCTTCACTATCCTCTGCAGCCCATTCTCAGCTCCTTCTCCTATCACACAGATTCGCCTCTCACTTTTCTCACCTGCAGAGCTCTCTCTTCTTCTCCCTTCAACAACCCTTCCATCTTGGTTCCAACGCATTATATTGTTATTCCACATGCAGAGGTTTTCCTTGCTTTTCTCAACTTCAACTGCAGTTTCCCTTTCTTTCATTCTTTCTTCTGCTTTTCACATGCCAGCATTCTCCCTAATTTTATGAACTGGCTCTTTGCATGCCTCCTCTACGCATGCCACATCATGCAACTGCAGTTTCCCTTTCTTTCATTCTTTCTTCTGCTTTTCACATGCCAG
>ML782488.1:148492-201179 GCA_009831015.1 Picea engelmannii | reverse complement strand
ATATATATATATATATATATATTCTTATTAAATATGAAAGTACAAAGAGATGCGCTTCAACACAATTACAATATGTAAGAAACCCCCCTTTCCACTCAATATCTCTCTTAAGTCTATTTAATACATTAAAATCCTCACTTGCAATAGTTAAAATCACCCTTTTCTAAAAACAATTACACTTCTCATAAGAGAAAAAATGGATTATAACCTTTTACAAAAGTTTTACAATATAATTAAAGAAAAAGTAAAATTTTCAAAGAAGTTATATAAGGTCATATAACTTTTCAAAGAATTTTCTTTTGGTCAAATTCCAACATACCAGCCACATCAACCAAAAAAACTCTTATTCTCTATGCCAAAAAGCTTCCAACCATATCAACCAAATGATCTCTTATTCTCAACGCCAAAAAATCTTCTTATTTTCCATGATAGACCTCTTATTTCCTACATACAGTTATGAGGTGTTATGCCCAATGAAACAAAACGCCTTTGTGTTTTTGTGTTGTTGCAGATATTTAGTTTCTGTTGACGGGTCTAAATTCACTCGAAAATAGTAAGGGGTTCTCCCCAATAATAAATCCCAATTAGATCTCTCACCGTTTGGAATAGGGAACCCATCTGGATTTTGGACTAGAAAACATTACTAGTTTGGTTATACTAGTTGTGGCCCGATCCACTGATGAGGGTGAATGATGGATGATTATGCAAATGAAAGATGTATATGAAGACTATGTACATGAAAGAATATAATCTAATTCTAATCTACCCTATCCTAGCTAGGAGAAATCTATAGGAACAAAATAAGTTGTAATGAAACTAAACTATGCATAAACCCCAATTAGATAGCTATCATGAAGGAGCACAATTAGAAACACATGCATACAAGTCTATAACCATAATATTGTAAGTCATGTTTCTGCATACATTCACAACTCAATCGCTTAGGACATGTAATATAAGAAAGAGTAACAAAACTGCGAGAAGACATATATTGCGTCATAATAGTCCATAAACAAACATTCTCTTACAACCCATGTGAACAACAAACATTTAGCTTGAAATAGTTCACAACAAAACAATGACACATGTGTTTTCTTCTCTCTATCAAAAGTTGGCCTTGAGGGATTCTCTATATTAACAGTTTCAACAATAGTACATGAAAACTCTACGAAAAACTCTCCAATTTTAGTTGACATTGTATTCCCAAAGTAGTTCATAGGTGTACAATATTTGAAGAGCCAAAATCCCCTTCTTTGGGTTCAATTATAGTATTTATTGAGGTTCAATAAGACCTTTGGCCTTTCGTCTCCCTCTATGACCTTTCATCTTCCAACGTTTGCCCTCATCCTCTTTGTGATGATGAGTAACAAGGACAACGATTACATTTCTATTTTGTCTCCTAGCACTTGGTGGCCCATCATGAATTTTGTCCATATGTGCCTTGATCATCATGAACTCTGGCCTAGGCATGGGAGCATATTCATAATTCGATTTTGACAATCGATCATCATGGAGTTTCTAGATCTCTTCTTTATCCATTTTACTAATATTTTCTTTCCTGCTTCTCCATCACTGCTACATCTTTCGTTATTTCTCCTTCGTCATATTTAGTTGTAGATTTCATCACAAGAATGTTGAGAGTGACCCTCCTTCGTTCGGTACCTGGCACCATTCAACATACAATAGATGAGAGTAACTCTAAATAAACCATCAAAATAATCATTAGAATGCATATAACTAAGGAATTAAATAATTGAAATATCAAGTAAGCTTCCCTATATTCAATCCCTAGTTCGTCTACTCATGATTGAGGCGTTGCGTTTTCTGAGGCTACCAAAAATGTATCAGATATTCATATTGAAAAATTAAGGAAATAAGTTAGTAATTTCTTAAAACCTATAACCAAAAATTTGTAGATCTCAGAGAGACCTTTCCAACGATATAAAGAACGCGCGAAACAAATACCCGAGTCAAAATCTACGGTCGTTTTACAAAGGGTAGTTTTTTTGGTTTCGGAGGAGTTGACACAAACTCCTCCGATTTGTCATCGGAGGATTTGATACTAACTCGTTCAATTTTCCGTCGGAGAATTTGATACTAACTATTTCGATGCATATTGGAGGAGTTGATACTAACTCCTCCATTTTTCCATTAGAGGAGTTGATACTAACTCGTTTGATGCACATCGGAGGAGTTTGAATGAACTCCTTCGATTTGCATGGGATGCCAAGTCATGAACCTCGTTAGGTGAAAGATGGAGGTTGAGCTGTGAAATTCGTCGAGTGATCGTGTTAGTGCACACTCATCTAGTCTCTCTAGGAAAGCGGTCGTTACAAATTCGAATCCTAGACTCTGTCTCTATATCATTGTCATGGGTGTGTGGTGGACTCATTGAGGTCAAATCATCAAATGGGTTTGGTTTCATATGATGGTTCTTGGTTTGATTCTAGTTTAAATAAGTTCAAAAATATTTTAATTTAAGTAATTAAAGGATTAAAGAATTATTTTTAAAAAGGGGCTCCTTTGTCTCCCACTCTACCTCACCTTTCATCACATGACATGGTTCAATTAAATATTATATGATAAAATATTGGGCATGAGGGGAAGGGGGTGGAATTCCATACCCCTTTTCCTTTCCACTCCATGAAAACCCTCTTATTTAATCAAGGGTTAAGGGGGAGGGGTGGTATGACTACGCCCTATCTCCACATTTCTTAATGCATGGTCTTGCATATCGAGGGGGGATCATGATATGGAGGGGGTCGTGGGTCATGTCCCCTCCATCAATCCAAATGTGAACTAGAACAAACCAACACAACATACAAACCATTTTAACCTCAGTTCTTTTGAAATCACTGCTCATCATTGCAAGTTGTCCTCATAGATCGGTGAATTTAGTATTAAGTCTCCCACGTTCATTGATGGAGTTAATAAAAAGTATGTAGAGTGTGTTCAGAGGACTTAGTTTTAAGTTCTCTAAATGGTCGACGGGGTTGAAAAAATGTATGTCGAGTGTGTTTGGAGGACTTAGTATTAAGTTATCCAAATGGTCGATGGGGTTGAAAAATGTATGTCGAGCATGGAGGACTTAGTATAGGTTTAAAAGTTTTGAAAGGGGCATTCATATTTTAAAAAGGGAGAACATGGATAGGGCACGTAGGCCATGGGTCCTCCCCTCCACTTAACTTATCAACCTTTCTATGCACTCCGTATGAACCAACCATACCTTCTTTTTCTTACACGATATTTTAATTATTAAACTTTGAGGTTATTTAAAAAATCAAAATGAACTTTTTTAAATTTTAAATCTAAATCAATAAATTTAAATTAAATTATTTTAAACTGAAATGAATCTTAATTTCTTCAATGCAAATTGATATGGATGTGAAACAGAGGGTACCGACTAATAATCTTGTTGAAGGAGATCTTAACGCAGAAAGCTCATAACGTATTCATATGACCTCTGATTTAGGTAACCATTTTTTGTAATGTAGAGAGCATGAAAAGGTGCTCTTAGAAAAATAATTTATCATGCTATTCAACCATTTCATTGGCACCACGACTGATGAGGCTACTTTGGGAGAGAACTTCCTAGTGTTCATTGTGGCACTTATGGGCATCGTATTTTGATTCCACGAGTTGCGTTGGAATTGTAACATCAAAAGTCATACAATTAACATGTTTTAGAGATGAAAATATCACTTTGGAGGACGTCTAAAAATGCGCTCAAAGGAATTTTTAATGAAATTTTGGGTCACGTTTCTGTTGCTACTTAGCCCAAATTAGATTTCATCAGTTGTTGGGTCATATGTGATGTACATGATTCTGATTCACCCATTGATACTAAGGTTATGCATCAATAGCATAAAGTTAGAAATCCTCCAAAACAACCAACTGATGTCCATTGCACTTAGTACTGTCTAGGAGCTGAAAGGACCAAATTTCTCCAGAAGTGTGTTTTAGAGCCAGCACAAGAACAATAGGTGTTGTGATTAACCCATATGATGCTAAGTGAGGCTTTCACAATAAATATTTAGTCATAATGTCAGGAAACAAAAATAAATCAAGCTAGTATGGCATGTGCAATTAACGTTATCAAGGACCCAATAAACTTAATTACGATTGCAATATGAAGTGGATCAAGTGAGATAAAAAATCAACGAATAGATGACTAAATAGGCATGAAGAGCTTATTCATTAGAGATGTTAGGAGACTGACTGATGAGCACAAAAAGAAGGGATCCAAGCTAGGAGGGGAATGATATAAGACTCAAGATAAAAGTGGGATATGCTGACCTGATCAATATTGGCGAGAGGTAGAAGATCGTCATCTATACACTTGATGATGACGATAGGTTGACATACTTCCACTGATGCATTTACGACAAGAGAGGGAAAATTGTCAATGGGTAGTGTGTGGGGGAAGAAGAGGTGAACCTAGTCAATAAGAAATGTAACAAAGCGAAAGGGAGGGAGCACCGCCAATATGTGATGCATCGACAAAAGTGGAAGAAAATCTGCCAGTGAAAGGAGTGTGTGTGGTTATGATGAACATGCAAACATTACCAATGTGTTGGCATTGATCACACATAATTCATAGGTGAGGAAGACGTGTGTCAATGAAATTTGGTTCAGGCACACTAGTGTCAGCCAAGTTCAAAGGGAGGTGGCTTATGTTTTCGTGAAGGAATCAATGGTGCATCAATGTGAAGGTGGAAGAAGGATGTGTGCATTGGTACGCTATGTATCAGTGCAGGAAGAGGGATTTCACCGAAGTGCATATTTTCGGGTATAAGTGATCCAAGCAGTAACTGAAATGATAAGGTGGGGAGAGCGAGAGGAAAAAAACTTGGGTGTAGCCATTTGTGCGAGGGAGAGAGTGTGAGGGTTCTGGTGGGAATAATTGGAGGGGGGCCTAATTTCTTGTCTTGGAGAGACGCTAAGAGGATAAAATTGGGAGGATGTTGTGTATGTGCAACTGTTTCTAGACAAACAACAATAAGCATTGATAACCTTGCTCTGATAACAAATGAATAAACACACCAACAAATTAATGGAGAAATTAAATTCAACAATAATGCACACATCAGCTCAAACTTTTTCATTACCAAACCATACATTTATACATAGAGAGGAGATGTGTCAAGAGTCAACTATGTCCTATAATATTTCAACAATTACTCCTTAATTCGCTCAACAATCTCTCAATTATATTTCTCTAACTCTAATTAGACCTTCAAGATATAACAACTAATATCAATTAATCTAGAATTTTTGAACTGCATTATTATTCCAACACCATGTAAGCTCAAGATGGAAGATCTATTGGTAGAAAAAGATCAATGGGTCATCGTGGATCTAGGTAATACACCTACAGGGACGTTAACATAAGACTAGGAAAATTTGGATTGGAAGGTGAAGAGCACAATCTAGTCATGTCTCTGAGATTCAATATTACTAAATGTGTCAAGGGAAGCTATAGCCAAGGAATTATGAAATAAGTTAGGGGATTTGAATTAGTCTAAGTCACAGGTAAACATATTATTCCTACGGAAGAAGCTGTACAACTTGAGAATGAAGGATGTAAACTAGGTGATAGAGCATTTGAGTTCCTTCAATACTATAGTAAGTCATTTATTGTCAGCTAATATTAATATTTCTGATGAAGATAAGTGTGTTGATTTATTTTTCTTTTTACCATAATCGTGGTATAGTTTGGTTGTTCTCATAGGTAGAACTGCGACTACTTTAAGTTTCAACAATGTGGTCTCAACCTTGTTGTCGAAGGAGATGAGATGAAAAAACATGGAAATCCATAACATCGATGCCTTATTTGCAAGAGGGTGCTCCTAGGGAAGAAATATAAATAATTCCTCAAGTGGGAGATCTGAATCTAAGAAAATATTTAAGTCTCTCAGGAAATTTGTAAAGTATGATGGATATGTGGAAAAGAAGGTCATTACAAGATACAATGTAGATCCAAAAGTGTTGATAGAGAAAAGGGATATGATGATGCCTCTGTTGGATTACTAAGAGGGGGGGTGAATCAATAATAGAGCAATTTAATCCTTTTTAACCACAAAATGCAAGTGTTATATCAATGTATCATTATCATCCAATAGTTGCAGAGTAAATAAACAATGAACAAATGAGCAATCATACACATACACAGTACACCAATGTTTTTACATGGAAACCCAAAGAGGGAGAAAACCACATAACGCTTTTTCTTACACGTCTTTAAGAATTACAATTAAAATTATTGGAAGCACCAACTTCCTTTGTTTTCCAACTGCAACTGGAAGGAGGCTCCAACCCCCTAGTTTCTCAGGCTACAACCTGAGGGAAGCTCCAACTCCCAAATTCTATGGCTACAACTAGAAGGACGCTACAACCCTCTATGTTCTTCGGCTACAACCAGAAGGTGGATACAACCATCTGTCCTTGCCCCATCCAACTACCTTGAAATATAAGTAGAATGATCGAGCCTCTGCCACACTATCACTGTGAGATATGCTGCTGTAAACTTGTACCAATCAACTTGCACCAAATAACCTGTAACAACCTATACCAAACAAAATGTAACAACCTGTACCAATAATCCGTGCCAACATGTACCATACAACAACCTGTACCTCAACCTGTACCATAATCAACTGCATCAACCATGCACCAAACCTGTACAAATAACATGTTATAATAACATGTCCAAACAACCTATCACAACAACCTGTCTCATCAATCTTATCAACCAAAGCAGATCTACTCACCAAGATCAATCACCAAGACAACTTTCAACCATATGCACAATATCACCAAGATGTGCAGCAACCAAGCATACCACAACAACTCATAATCATCACCAAGATCAATATGTTCTTCTAATAATATACCAAGGCAAGTATGCTACATCATCCATAAACCATGTGTCAACAATACTACTAAGAAGTGCCTCCAACCATGTACCAAGTATGCACCAATCATGAATCAACTACTCATCAACTATGACTCATCAAGATGTACCAACATTATCAACTATACACCTCATGTATGTGCCAACTCATCAACTACTTATCTCAACCATGTACCCAACATGTACCTCAACCAAAAGCCCTTATCAATTTCATCATCCAAATATGATTTGTAACTTTGTAATAGAACTGGTGTATATGATCACATACCTGCAAAACTTCCTTAACTTTAACTTCATCAAACGTTACTTTAGTCTCACATGACTAGTTTTTGGATTAGTCAACAACCCTAACTTGCAATAATCATAACTATGTACTTGTAATGAATGAAGGTCTAAAAATAGTACACAATTTGTTTCAATGTATTTTATGCAATTCCTCCAGGTTTCACTACTTGGAACCTCTCAGAAAAGGAGTTATAGCAAAAATGGCATACCTTGTTGAATTTTGGCTTATTCTAGAGAGAGAACTTGTAGAGCGTGCCCCGCACGAAATATTTGTTGTATGGAAATGAAAATGGTACATAGAATACTAAAGACTGTACTCTAACCAATACATTTGGTCTTACTGAATTTGGATTTGTTATGAAGAAGTTATGATGTTTTTACTCGAAAGACCTGTTTTAGACTAGTTTCAGGACTAGCAACAAACCCTATTTTCCATGGAGTGTAACTAAAAAAATACAACGAACCACAAGATGAAATGTTTATCATAGCTACTTGGATATGTTTCCTCAACGGCCTCCCTATTTCACGGTCTGAATCATTCTATAAATTTTTTTATAGCAAAAATGGTGAGATGACCTGTAAATAACATACCTTAAAAAGCATCATCAAAATCATTTATCCTCCCTTGAATTTCGGCCTTCTTTACTTCACCTTCCCTATGAAATTAGGCTTAGATATACTTTTTTTACCTTAGTCACTTGTATATATTCAATATTCTCAAGTGTGATTAAAATGAGAGACCCTTTCCTCTCATTTATACTTTTATGTAGCTTCGTCAAGAGGTTACCTTCTAACCATCTTAAACCACTTTCTTTATTTTAGGGCTAACCCACTTCTAACCACTTGTACATTTAGTAATTTATCCATTAAACTTATTATTTAAAGAATTTATTTTGTATCCACTTTGACTTATAGTACACTCGTCACTTCACTTTATTATTTACCTTCTAAAATCTCTTAAAAAAAATTCTTTATTTTATGGCTAACCCACTTCTAACCACTTGTCCACTTAGTAATTTCTCCATTAAATTTATTATTTAAATAATTTCTTTTGTATCCACTTTGAATTATATTACACTCATCACTTTAGTTTATTATTTAAATAATTTCTTCTTTGCAACGACTTTGACTACTTTGACCTTTTGGGGCTTCTAGATGACTCATGAGGGTTCTCCAACTTCACATGGCCATAACTCTCTAACCGTGAGGAGTTATGTGACGTTCCACATACCACTAGAAATGTCATGACATGTATTTTCCATATAGAATAGTATTACATTCATATATATTAAAACACATACCATTATACATCAAACACACGTGGGTCCATTACCCAAACCTTTGTGCTACCGGAATTCGCTACCGGACTTTCTTCAAGGGTTGACATCAATGACAACCAACCAAAATAATAAACAATCTCCCCCTTTGGTATTGATGGAAACACTCGGATGAAATACTGAAGTCATGTCACTCATGCTCCCCCTTTGACCATCGCTCCCCTTAAAACCATCCCTCTGTGCTCTTTCTCCAAGCATTTACCTTTGCATCTAATAAATCTCTCACCCTTTGTCATTAATGGAAAAGGTATCTTTCCATTCGGGGATGCTCCCCTTGAATGAACTCTTCCTGAAACTAATATCCCAACATGAACTATCCTCTTTATGGTGCTTCCTCGTGTAAATATAAGACATATAAGATAAGAATTCAAAAGCATTCATTTTTGAGTAGAAATTACTCCGAGTCTCTCGCAAATATACTCAAAGGCTTTCCGTGGAAGAGGTTTTGTAAAGATGTCTGCCACTTTTTCTTTTGTTCCCACATATTCAAATCCGATGTTCTTATCTATAACTTGTTCCCGTAGAAAGTGATACTTGATTGGAATGTGCTTCGTCTTGGAGTGCATTACTGGGTTTTTTGAGATATTGATGGTTCTTGTATTATCAAAATAGATTGGAATGGGCTCATCATATTCAACCTGTATATCTGTCAGAGTTTATTTCATCCATAGAACCTATGTACAACATGTTGTTGCTACAATATACTCTGCTTCGGCTGTAGATAAAGATACTGATGATTGTTTCTTGCTTAGCCAAGATACTAAACACTCACCCAAGTAAAACATTGCTCCACTGGTGCTTCGTCGATCATCAATGCAACCTACCCAATCTACATCCATGTAGGCAATAAGTGATAGATACTTTCCTTTTGGATACCATAATCCAAACTCTTTTGTTCCTTTGAGATATTTGAAAATCATTTTCACTGATAAGACATGTGATTCCTTTGGTGCTGCTTGAAATCGTGCCACCTGTCCAACTTCCTGCATTACATCTGGTCTTGATGTTGTCACATATAGTAAGCTACCAATCACTGGCTTGTATTTCCTCTGGCCTATAGACTTTCAATCATCATCTTTGCTCAACTTGATACTGGTTTGCATAGGAGTGGTAATTGGTTTGCAATATTCCATTCCAAACTTCTTTAGCATTTCTCTGATATACTTAGTTTGAGAAATAAAAATTCCTTGGTTGCTTTGACATATCTGAAGACCCAGAAAGAAGGATATTTCTCCGAGTAATGACATTTCAAATTCATTCTGCATATCCTTTGCAAATTTTTGGATTAACCTGTCATCATTACTTCCAAAAATAATATCATCAACATAAACTTCAATTAATAAAATATCATCTTGAGTTACCTTGATGTAGAGGTTGATGTCTACACTTCCTTTTATGAGCCCCGCCTATTGTAGATATTTGTCTAGTCTAGAGTACCATGCTCTAGGAGCCTGTTTTAGACCATACAAGGCCTTCTTTAATTTACACACATAATCTTTATTTTCTGACAACTGAAATCCTTCTGGTTGTTCAATGTACACTTCTTCTTCAATTTCCCCGTTCAGAAAAATTGATTTCACATCCATATGATACACTTTAATATTCTTGGAGCATGCATAAGCTAAAAGCAAACAGATTGCTTCCATTCTGGCAACTGGGGAAAATGTCTCTTCAAAGTCGATTAATTCAACCTGTGCATATCCTTTACATACCAATCTAGATTTGTTCCTTGTAACCTGTCCATCTTCATTCAATTTATTTTTGAAAACCCACTTTGTGCCAATAACATTTTTATTCTTTGGTCTTGGAACCAATTCCAAAGTTTCATTCTTCTATATTTGATCAAATTCTTCATCCATGGCCTTATTCCAGAATTCATCCTTGCTGGCCTCTTCAAAAGTGTTTGGTTCAATCATAAGAGTGCTAGGTTCATTTGTTCTGGTGAACAAATTCTTCTTGTAGTCTCAACTCCTGCATCCTTGTTTCCGATAATCTGATCTAAAGGATTATTCTTCTATACTCATTTTCTAGGTGTCTTTGGAGGAACTTGCTGAACTTGCTCTTCTACTTTTGTCTGATCCTCTTCATCTTCCCCTTCTACTTCTTCTTCATCTTTTGCTTCTTCTTCATCTTTTACTTCTTCTTCAAACTATACTTCTGCTAATTGACTGCTTTGGATCTTTCTACTCAAACTCTGCAAGCTGCTCGAAGGATGGTTCTTTGGTCTGTCACAACTATCGCATAGACTCCCTCTGTCTAATATTCATATTATCTGAGAGTCTCTAAGCTAGATGGCTCAAAAAAATTCATTCTCTGATGTGTATTGATCATCATCTTCATCGGTAGATGCATCATCTCTTTGAGCTCTAACTTCTTTCTTTCTATCTGTGGATTCATCTTACTACAATGCATGAAATTACAATCTCTTGAACCTGTTCCTTATTTACCTGTCCTTATTTCATTTCGTTTATTTTCCAAACCTTTATGTATCTGACATCTTTCTTTTTCTTTGTAGAATTTTCTTCATCTCATTTTATTGCCAATATTGTGATCTATGGGACCTGGTCTTTGTTCACCTGTTCTTCGTGTTTTCTTATCCATACTTTCTTATATATGATATTAGTGTTCTCTTTCATGGAAGTATCGATCATACTTCTACAATCACTAGCTATGTGTCCATAGTTATGACATTTGTAACATTCAATGTTACATGAGGCCACATAGACATTTCTTGATTGAACATTTATTTTATAATCCCTGCAATCTGCAACCTTATGTCCAAATTTAGTACAATAAAAACAATGACCATAAAATAAATTTTCATACTTGGGAGTGAATGATCTTCTTTGTGGCGTAGTCCTTCTGAATTTCTTCCTTGACTGATCATGATCATAATTGAAGCTTCTTTGTGGCTTGAACATGGATGGTATTCTTGAAGATGTACCCTTATTAGTTTTCTTAGATTCTGGTTGACCATGATTCCTTCCTTTGCGTATTTCTGCATAACTCTTTCTCTTTTCTTCATTCTTATTTTCTAGAAACCTAGAGTGTTTCTCTTCATCATCTACAACTGATACAGATGTTTTTGTCTCTGCAACGTTATTTTTGAGCTTGACTATGTTAGTTCTCAATGTGACAACTTATTCTTCAATCTTCTCAACCTCTTCTTCTTTCTTTAATATCTAAGACTTCATGACTTCTTCTGTTCTATTGGAACAGAGGCAGACCCAGGGTTTAAAACTTAACAATGCACCAAAAAAACCCTGACTACCGACCCTTTCAGAAACACCTGCGAAGTAGGCGCAGTCTCACCCAAGGTAGAAGCAGAGGGGGTTACAAGACACAGGTGTCTGTAACCAATATGTGACACAAATCCGTGATACTAACACTTCAAAGAAGGTTCTGTTAATGCTAGGAAGTGGCATGCATTAGTTTATTCACCTTATGAACATCGCATAACATAATCTAAGATAGATCTAGTGCAGTAATAACAAAAGATTATGCACCTTAAACACTTAGCACTTAGCAATGTGGATCAGATCTAACATTTAAGATAAGCAACACATTTAAGAAATACATACATATCCATTACACATCTAATCTAAGCACTAAGAAAAACATAACAAAGATAACATTTCACAAAGCAAACTGTGAGACACCAGATATACGTGCTTCACCATAGTATGGGGCTACGTCCACCAACCGCTTCGCCTTCTTTATTATGTGCTCAAATCTTACATTCATTCACTCCTGTGCACTAAGAGACAGAGTCAAGCTTCGCACCAGACATGAGATATATGCACTGAGCACTTGATCCTCCTTCCAAATCTAGGTCAAATGCACATAGCCAAAACCCTATATCATAACACTTTCACCCTCTACAGAATCATAACCACATACATACATTCCTTTGCACAAAGAAACTCTGTTCACACAGAACTAGATTCACTTCACTTGCTAGATAGCTACTTTTACAATACAATCTTCTTTATTTATATCTTACAAACCCTTACAATAGGGCCTAAACATGGAAAAATCCCATGGGTCGACATCCCCTAAAACTCGTTACAAAAACCCTAAAGGACCCTTTATTGGGTCCACTTAACCCTCAAAATCAGTGAGATCCGTGATCTCATCTCTACCTGGGAGATCCTTCTTCGAATAATGTGTCGAAGTCCAAAAGTGGGCCAAATCTGACCAAAGTTTCTTCAAAACTTGGTCGAGGGCCAATAGGCCCCCAACACTCACATGTGACTTGTCCTGAGTCACTCAAGTCCGGATAGTGCTGCCTCGAAAGCCTCAAGCTTAACTCGAGCTTCCTCAACTTGCTGCTTCACCTGAGCCTCCTACTCAGTGATCTCCTAAGTCGTTTTCTCTCTAACAGGCCCTTCCATGCGCTATTCTATTGTTGCAACCACTTGATCTAGTTGTGAGCCCTGTCCATCAATTTCTTCAAACACCTTGCAAGCTTCGTCTTGTATAGGTTGTATCTTTTGTGTGACTTCCATTACCTTGACCTGGAGGGTAGTGATCTATTGTTGTATTTTGCGCTACTCCTGGGATCTCTTCATTCTTTCTACTGCAATGAGCATCTTCATCTACACCTGCAACAATAATGCTTGTTGTTGCGCCTCCTATAACTATGCTTCTAGTTTCCTCAGCTCTAGATCCTCAGTGAGGCGTTTGTATGTCTGGGCGCTCTTATCACTTAGTTTTTTACATTCCTAGGTGAGGTCTCTTATTCTTACTATTGTGTTGTTAGCGGTCTCCTCCTTCTGGTGATGTACCTCCTACGGTGTGCTTGGTACTATTTGGGCCTCCAATTCTGTTATCCTAGCTTGAAGTTGTTGGATGATCTCAACGCACTTTACTATTTGAGCTTCGACCAACTCTTTCTCCTCCTTGCCAAGCCTGGCACAGAGTGACATGCTTTACTCACCACTTCTTTGACCATGGCCCTCTCTATGAGAAGTTGCTCCTTTTCCCTCTGTAGCTGGGATTTTTCCTCCTGGACCTTCACCTGAAGCTCTGCTTTCTCGCTTTCCTGGGATGCTACATTTTCCTTAATTGTGCTAAGACTTCGTCTTTCTCCCTTTTCAAGGCTTTGGTATCCTTCTCCCTCTCTTCCTATGCTTTCTTGAAGCAGGCTTCTGTTGCATCCACAATCCTTCTCAATTGGGTTGGTTCATCCCCTAATTCTGCAGTCTACGATGAGGAAGGTGCAGATGACGCAGTAGGTACTGCACGGACCAAGCGAATAGATTGTTGTACTTCCTTCAGTTCCTTCTCGATTCTTCTGTATAGCTCCTCCTGCTTCTCTTTGTATCTCTGCAATATGTCCTCAAAAGTGTCCTCCATAGCTCCATGGACCAAAATAATGTCATCCTTAGTGAGCGTGGCCTCCAACTGGGGCTTATTAGTGCTCTTCTTCTTCCTTGTTGAAGGTTTCTTTAGAGAAGCCTTCCTCTTTTGTGGTGTTACTATCCCAATGGGGGGATCCTCAAGTGGATAGGTGGTAGCTTCTCCTCCTCCTTTCCCTTCTTCTCCTTCATCTCCTCCTCCCTGCCCTTCTTCTTTGTCTTCTCCTCCTCCTGGAAATCCAGACCCATTATCTTCATAAGCATTGTCCTCCTCATCACTCTCTATATCCTGGACTTCCTCCTTCTTTTTCTTCTTTTTCGTCTTGCTGGACTGTCCGACATGCTCAAATCATGTGACTATGGGGATTCCTATGGTGTCAGTGTTAGATAGTTCTGCATCAGTGACATGTACAAGAAATTCCTCCATCCACTCCTTCATAATCTGCTCCATATCTTCATCTATCACTTTGTAGTACGACTATAACTCTTCATAGTTATCGTGTCTACGTGCAGTGATGTAGATGAAATGACGATCAACGTGAAACTTTGCTATTGTTCGATACTGGTGTAGGGTGCATGGTGTCATGCGCAGGAATGATTCGATGGCAACCTTTAACTATTGTTAGTATGCATGAAACACGATATTGGACTGCCACTACTTCGTCATGTTGTTGGTGTACCACAAGGTGGAAAACCTAGAGGCCAACAACTCTGAGGGTTCGATTTATGGGAAGGTGGCTCCTTTAGGAATTTTCCAAGCAAAAAATGCGATCAAAATGATCAACCAACTCTAATGGAATTCATATCCCAAGTCCTGGGCTTCGCGACAATCCTTCTCCATCTCATTGACGAGGTAGTTCGCCAAAACCATTTGTTGGCACAGGGGCAGACCCAGGGTTCAATGCTTAACAACGCACCAAAAAAACCATGACTACCGACCCTTTTAGAAACACATGTGAAGTAGGCACAGTCTCACTCGAGGTAGAAGCACGGGGGGTTACATGACACAAGTGTCTATAACCAATCTAACACACAGATCTGTGATACTAACACTTCATAGAAGGTTTTGTTAATGCTAGGAAGTTACATGCATTAATTTATTCACCTTATGAAAATCACATCACATAATCTAAGATATATCTAGCACAATAAGAACAAAAGATTATGCACATTAAACACTTATCACTGTGGATCAGATATAGAATTTAACATAAGCAACGCATTTAAGCAATACATACATATCCATTACACATCTAATCTAAGCACTAAGAAAAACATAACAAATATAACATTGCACAAAGAAAACCATGAGACACCAGATATACGTGGTTCACCCTAGTGTGGGGCTACGTCCACCAACCGCTTCACCTTCTTTATTATGTGCTCGAATCTTACATTCATTCACTCCTGTGCACTAAGCCATGGAGTCAAGCTTCGCACCAGACAAGAGATCTGCGCACTGAGCACTAGATCATCCTTCCAAAGCTAGGTCAAATGCACATAGCCAAAACCCTATATCATAGCACTTGCACCCTCTACAGAATCATAACCACATACATACATTCATTTGCACAAAGAAACTCTGTTCACATAGAACTAGATTCACTTCGCTTTCTAGCTGGCTACTTTTACAATACAGTCTTCTTTATTTATATCTTACAAACCCTTACAATAGGTCCTAAACATGGGAAAATCCCATGGGCTGACATCCCCTAAAATATGTTACAAAACCCTAAAGGACCCTTTATCGGGTCCACTTAACCCTCAAAATCGGTAAGATCCGTGATCTCAACTCCACTTGGGTGCTCCTTCTTCAAACAATGTGTCAAAGTCCAAAAGTGGGTCAAATATGACCAAAGTTTCCTCAAAAATTTGTCGAGGGCCAACATGTTCTCTTCACTTCTTCAAGATTAATTTTTAATGTGATTATTTCTTCTTCAAGTACTTTCTCTTCTTGACCAAACTATGACTCAAGTTGGTTTAAATTGTTATTTCTTTCCTTGAGATGATCTGTCAATATCTTCTCTCTCATTGATGCTTCTTCCTTTTGTGCTACTATGTTGTCTTCCAAATACTGTTTTTGATCTTTAAGATTTTCTTCGATCTTTCTAGCTTCTTCTAGCTGAGTTCTTAAGTTCTTAATGACCTGTTGGGATTCTTAAAAAATGTGAGCACTTTCCTTTTGTTTCATCAATTCCTTCTTGATTGACTTGTTTTCTTCTCTTTATTTTCTTAGTTCATCTAAAGCACTAATCGATTCTTCTTCATAATTGTATTCCTTTTCAATTAGTTTTTCTGTCTCATGGCATTCTATTTCAAGATGTCCGCGTTTTTCACAATTAAAGAAAAACAACATATCTCTATTGATTATGTACTCTTCATCTTTTGAATCTATTTGACATGGTGAACATATTTCTTCTTGATTTGTACCTGCATTTTCTTTGACATTTTCTGAATCTGTGATGGCTGAAGAATATATATCATGTAACTTATCCCAAAGTTCTTTGGTTGATGAAAATTTACCAACCCTTTCTCTTACGGGATTAGGTAATCCTTCCTAGATGAAATTCATTGTTATTTTGTTATTCTTCTTCAATTCCTTCTTGGCTATAGTATTTGCCCTTTTTGAACTATCATATCTTGTAACGACTGATAGCCAAATATAATACCCCTATGCCTATAAAAATACTTTCGTCATTCCACTCCAAATCTCATACTTTAAACCATTTTGACCATTGAACAGTGGTACTCCATTCTCAGAATAATCCATGATCTCTTTTGGCACAAGGGCAGACCGAGGGTTCAACGCTACAACAATGCACCAACAAAAACCTAACTACCAGCCCTTTCAGCAACACCTGTGAAGTATATGAAGTCTCACCGGAGGTAGAGGCAGGGGGGGTTGTAGGACTCAAGTGTCTGCAACCTAGCTGGGAAAAATATTTGTGATTACAATACTTAACAGAGCACTTAGCAGTTAACATTCATTAGCATTTAACCCTATTTCACATCGCAGGTAAAACCCTAATTACATAACAGCGCAATATTCAACAAGATCTAACACACCCAAGCACTTAACACATAGAAATAGAGACGATCTACCATTCATTCACATTACTAAAAACTAAGCTACTATATCAGATGAATCTAACATACATAAAGATGACAACACTATGCATAAATCACATCAATCACACAAAGAAACCATAACATAGGATATACATGGTTCACCCCCAGCGTGGGGCTGCATCCACCAAATCTTCGTCTTCTTTATTATCTTCTATCAATCTCCTTACATGCATAGAGCCTCAAAACCAACTCCACATAGGACATGATATCTGTGCGCACTTCACCAAATCCTCCTTCCCCGAGCTTGGCATAACATAGATCCTTTCTTATAATCACTTGCACTTAGCCCCGCAAGTTCTCAATACACAATATGCACATATCTAACTTGATCACATAGATCCAATCACTTACATCACTTGCACTTAGCACAATACAACACTTAGCACCACATACCTCTTACATCTCGTGTGTTTCTTACATTACCTAGATATCTATTTATACATTACAAATGGGGCCTAAACATGGGTAAACCCATGGGCCAACATCCCATACCCATTACATAAACCCTAAACCCAAAAATACCGCAAAAGGGGGTGAGATCCCACGATCTCTGCTTTTCCTGGCGATCCATCTTCGACCAGCCTATCAAAGTCTCCAAAATTGGTCAAACATGACCAGCGTTTCCACAAAACCTGGTCAAGGGCCAACAGGCCCCCAACACTCATTTGTGACTCATCCTTAGTCACTCTGATCTGGTTAGCTCTACCTCAAAGGCCTCGAGCTACCGTTTCGCTATAGCCTCCTGCTCGACGAACTCTTGAATAGCTTTCTCATTCACCGGTCCTTCCAAGCGTTGTTCTAGCATGGTGACTACTTGTTCAAGTTGTGCACCTTGTCCTTCAATCTCCTCAAAAAGTGTGCAAGATTCATCCTATATTGGCTGCAGCCTATGGGTCGCTTCCATGACTTTACTTTAGATGGCATGGACCTGTTGCTGAACCATGCACTGTTCTTGTGACATTTTCATCCTCTTGACCGATGACAGTAGCTTCAACTGTGCTTGCACTGTTGTTGCATGTTACTTTGCCTCATGGAGTTCTGACTGCAATTTCCTTAGTTTAGGGTCCTCTGCAAGGCTCTCGTAGGTATGCGCACTTTGATTGATGATTTTCTTTCATTCCAAGGCCAATGCCTTGATTATTTCGACTATGCTCCTGGTAGTTTCCTCTCTCTAATATCATACTTCTTGCGAAGTGCTTGTCACAACTTGTAGTTCCAGTTTTGTTATTCATGCTTGGAGCTACTGAATGGCTTCAACAAGATTCCTCCCCTAGCTCTCAATGGTCTCTTATTCCATCTGTTCTAGGCCTATCACAGAGTGAAGTGCTCTGGTGACTGCTTCTTTAACTCCCATCTACTCCGCAAGTAGTTGTTCTTTCTCCTTCTGGATCTGTGCTCTATCCTCTGTAAAATTTTCTTGGAGGTCGTCTTTTTATTGTTGTGCAACCCGACGTTTCTCTATGGCTTCCTCCTTTTCTTGCTTATGGGCCTCTGTGGCCTATTCTTTTTCCTCCTGGACATGATGAAGGAGAGCCTCTGTTGAGTCTACTAGTCTGCGTAACTGGGCAGGCTCATCTCCTACTTCTATGTCCCCTGCTGACAATGTTGTAGTAGGCACTGCGTGGCTCGAATAAAGAGCCTGTTGTACCCCTTTGAGTTATGCCTCGATCCTATCAAACATTGTCTCCTATTTGGCTTCGCTTCATTGCAAGATGTCTTTTGAGGTATCTGATACAGTGACAATGATAAGTTCAATGTCATCCACCATGAGCATAGTGTGGAATGGAGGTTTATTGGATTTTGACTTCTTCTGCGATGAAGGTTTCGTCGGGGAACCCTTTCTTTTCTTGGATGTTTCTGTCTCTGTCAGTGGATATTTAGGCGGTGTTACTTTTCCCTACTTCTACTTTTCTTCTTCCCCTTCATCCTCTTATTTGTCTACTTTGTCACCTTCTCCCCCTTTAGGTGAATCTGATGCATTGTTCAGTTCCTGTACATCTTCCTTCTTTTTCTTCCTATTGCTGCTGGGTGCATCATATTCTTCACGAGTGACCATAGGGATTCTGATGAGGTCGGGGTTGGAGAGTTATGCCTGGTCAACTAGTACAAGGAATTTTGTAGGCCATTCCTTGGTTATTTCTTCTATGTCCTCCTCTGTGATTTTGTAATAGGACTAGAGCTCTTCTTTGTGTTCGTCTCTGCGTGTAGTGATATAGATGAAGTGCCTGTCTATGAAGAACTTCACAAGTGGCCTGAACCTATGCAGAGTGTTCGACGTCATGCGAGGGAAATATTCAATGGCCCTCTTCAACTGTAGTTAATAGGTGTGGAACACCATGTTTGACTACCATTTCTTCACCACGTCGCTTGAATACCATAGCGTAGTGAACTTCGCAGCTAGTGGTTCAGACGACTCAATTTCAGGGAAGGTCACTCCTTCCGGCATCTCCCAAGCAATGAAGGCAATGAGAATCAACAACCAAATAAAATGAAACTCATATCCATGATCCTAAGCTTCGTGACAGTCTTTCTCTAACTGGTTGATGAGGTAGCTCATCGAGTTCATTTGCAGCCCTTCAACGCATTTTTCTGTGAGGTCGACGACAAACCCCATGGCTTGCGTTGGCCTATTCTTCCTGATGAGCTTACCAACGATCAACTGACAAGCTAGGTGCACTATGCCATTCTGGATGGAGGCTACCTTATAGCCCTTCTTCCCTTTATCCACATCTCCATTAGTGTCTTTTATTGTTTTTTCCAGGGCACGATATGCAGCCTTCCCTGGGTAAAAATCTCGGGGATCTGGTTCTTGCATGCTTAATTCAGTGATCTGATGGATCGGTGCCAGATCTACTGTGATGCGCCTATCCAACCATAGGTAACCACCATGGAAGAACGACAAAAGGATTTTAACGCACATGTTAACCTCCTGATGTTTACCGAAGTGTGGTAACTTCATTACATTGAGGATGGTTGATCGTGCGATGTCCATAGTCCATGGTTGGGGGATTATCTTCAACTTCTTCCCCATTGTCTTGGTCAAATACTTGTGTGGTGTGATCATTCAATAGTTCTTATGATCTCCCAAGTTGAATTCACTGATCTTAAGCATCAGAATCCTCTCCAACTGTGGTCCTACTGCGGGTATCCCCTTCAGGAGGTATGTAGTGATCAATCTATAGTCGAAGTCCCTCGGGTCGTTGTCATGACTCACTACACCAACTAGAGGCGAGATGTAGTTAGGAAGGATTTATGGAATGAGCTTCGCATTCACCAAGTCATCACGATGCTTGGTTCGTTTCTCTATCACAGTTCGGGAGGGCCCAGATCGACATGCAGTCAATGGGGATGCTTGCACTCCTCTTGTCGACGAAGCTTGTGCTCCTGTAGACATGACCTTCTCAGCCATGAGGTCTATGAGAATCTCTTCAATGGATTTCTCTATTGCACTAAAGTCACCCGACATACACACTCGAGATCTGATATCTCAGTTCGGTGAACAAATAATCAAGCTAGCATAACAGATGGCGAGGTCTCAATAAGCACTGCGCGAAAGCAACTAGTTCTTTGTGGGATTGGATAATCACAATTGGAAAAAGTATCCTTGGTGCAATGCTCGAAGGGATAAATAGCTTAACATCATAATGGACTCCTCCAATGGGCAAGAATGCCTCAATCAATGCAATTCCATCCGTTATGGCGCAGTCCCAACGGTCTAATGGAGAACGTTCTGGCAATAACTACATTTCTAGTCATTCGGAGCGTCGTTCTAATGGTCGGGATGCCTCCAATGGTCGTATTGCTTTGTGGGGGTGAAGTGCCAATCTACGTTGTTTTGCTATTCTGGTGAGGTTCAAGTTCTGCAAATCTGTCTTCTGCGCAGTCCTCTCTAGAACCTTTTGCAATTTTTCTAGATTTGCTTTCTTCTTACTGAGATTTCTAGCTTTCTTTCTTGTGATCTGTGTCTTTGGATTCCTCTTTCCATTCTTGTTCTTATCCTTTCTTAGCATAGTAACTTCGCACCGTTGAGGATATTTCACAAGGTTCGAGGATAATAATTCTTCTCTTACTACTTCTGGAGTAGGTTCTCTACTCTCTTGTATGGATAAGTTCTCTAAGTCTTCTTGCGTTCTTTCAACTTTGACAGCTAGTTCTCTGGCCCTCAGTTTCTTCGAATTGTCCTCTTGTTCTTCTAGTAAGCGCACTGTTCTCCTAGCCATGAAATCCCTTAATTATTTATTTTTCTGTTCTAGAGCTTCCTCTTCTTCTTTCCTTCGGATTTGATCTTTCTCAATCCAAGTCCTTCCTAACAAAAGTGCAAGGGGGTCAATGTTCTCAAAAAACTTAATTACCTCAACTTCTTCTTCTGTCGATGCTCCATGAGAAATCGTAGGTACATGGGTAAGTCTTCCACATAGAGTTATCAGCTTTCCTTTAAACAATCCTATTCCTCCCAGTGAAGGAATCATAGCAGGCTTTCCTAAGATATCCCAAGTACTTTTTATCATAATGTTCACCTGTGTTTCTACATCCAATACACAGTCTATGTTGAACTCTCCTATTCTTGTTTCTATGCACCCTTTCTCTTTTAAAATCTCTGATAAACTGATATCTCTGTGATCATTCAGTGTTTCCTTCATCTATAATAATATAGCCTCTGATTCTTTCTGTTTCTTTAGCATATTCTTAGTCTCTTGACCTTCCTCATGGTCTTCTTGTCTCATGTTCATCTTCTCAACTTTAGCAATCATTCTAGGGAAATCTAAAACTTCATGTCTAGTAACTTTACAACAAAGGAAAATAGGACCTCTACCAGGGCCTTCCTTAGAAAAATGTCCCAGTCTTCTACAACTATAACAAAGAGTCAATCCTCTCTTTCTCTTAAATGACCCCCAACCTTTCCTGTACTATGCACTAGGATCACAGTGATGAACCTGCAAAAAAATATTTCTAGGATCCTGCATCCACTTGTTAGTTCAAAAATTCTTTCTATCCATAGGAATAACATATCTTTCACTATTTCTATCAGATCTATTCATATCATATCTTCTTTCTACGAGTTGTGCCCTAGTTTTCAGACTAGGACCAAATCTATCAAACATACCTAGTTCCATTCTTTCGAAGAAATTTTTTTCTCTTATCTTACCTTTATCAGAGCACAAAGATTTAAGATCTTACCTCTTTTCTTTAGATCAAACTTCTTATCTTAGCATAGAGCTTCACATGTCAAGTAGAATACTATGCACTACAACAACAGATCTACACACAAAGATTTCTCTTATCTTCAGTTCCCAACAATCACAGTTTCATGTCCCAGCAACGAAACCATTTGTTGGCATAGAGGCAGACCCAAGGTTCAACGCTAGAACAACGCACCAACAAAACCCTAACTATCGACCCTTTCGGCAACACCTGCGAAGCAGATGAAGTCTCACTCGAGGTAGAGGCAGGGGGAGTTGCAAGACTCAAGTGTTTGCAACCTAGCTAGGTCACAGATCTATGATTACAATACTTAACAAAGCAGTTAGCAGTTAGTATTCATTAACATTTAACCCTTATTCACATTGCAGGTAAAACCCTAATTACAGAACAACGCAGTATTCAACAAGATCTAACACACCCAAGCACTTATCACATAGAAATAGAGTCGATCTAGTATTCATTCACATTACTAAACACTAAGCTACTATATCAGATTCATCTAACATACATAAAGATGACAACACTAAGCATAAATCATATCAATCACACAAAAAAACCATAACACATGATATACGTGGTTCACCCCCAGTGTGGGGCTATGTCCACCAACTCTTCATCTTCTTTATTGTCTTTTTTCAATCTCCTTACATGCACAGAGCCTCAAAACCAACTATGCATAAGACAAGAGATCTGCACGCACCTCGCTAGATCCTCCTTCCCTGAGCTTGGCACATCACAGAGCCTTTCTTACAATCAATTTCACTTAGCCTTGCAAGTTCTCAATACACAATATGCATAAAGATAACTCAATCACATAGATGCAATCACTTACATCACTTGCACTTAGCACAATACAACACTTAGCACCACATACCTCTTAGATCTAGTGTGTTTCTTACACCGCCTAGATATCTATTTATACATTACAAATGGGGCCTAAACATGGGTAAACCCATGGGCCAACATCCCATACCCATTACATAAACCCTAAACCCAAAAATCCCACAAAAGGGGGTGAGATCCCGCGATCTCCGCTTCGCCTAGCGCTCCGTCTTCGACCATCCTGTCGAAGTCCCCAAAATTGGTCAAACATGACCAGCGTTTCTACAAAACCTGGTCAAGGGCCAACAATTTCCTTCCATAGGTTAAATTTTTTCCTGAAGGAACTGAATTTGATACCAATTGTTGGATTACTAAGAGGGGGGTGAATCAATAATAGAGGAATTTAATCCTTTTTAACAAAAAAATGCAAGTGTTATATTAATGTAGCATTATCATCCAATAGTTGCAGAGTAAATAAACAATGAACAAATGAGAAATCATACACATACACAGTACACCAGTGTTTTTATGTGGAAACCCAAAGTGGGAGAAAACCACATAATGCTTTTTTTATATGCATTTAATAATTACATTCATTGGAAGCACCAACTTCCTTTGTTTTCCAGCTGCAACTGGAAGGAGGCTCCAAGCCCCTAGTTTCTCAGGATACAACCCAAGGGAAGCTCCAACTCCCCAATTCTCTCGCTACAACCAGAAGGATCCTACAACCCCCTATGTTCTCTGGCTACAACCACCTGTCCTTTCCCCATCCAACCACCCTGAAATATAAGTAGAATGATGGAATCACTGTCACACTATCACTGTGAGATATACTGTTGTAAATATGTACCAATCAACCTACACCAAACAACCTGTAACAATTTGTACCAATAGCCTATACCAAACAACCTATAACAACCTGTACAATTAACATGTGCCACCATGTACCATACATCAACCTGTACCTCAACCTAAACCATAAACAAGTGCATCAACCATGCACCAAACCTGTACAAATAACCTGTTACAATAACCTATCCAAACAACCTATCACAACAACCTATCTCATCAATATTATCAACCAAATCATATCTACTCACCAAAATCAATCACCAAGACAAATCTCAACCATATGCATAATATCACCAAGCTGTGCATCAACCAAGCATAACACAACAACTCATAATTATTACCAAGATCAATATGTGCTTCTAATAATATACCAAGGCAAGTATGCTACATCATCCATAAATCATGTGTCAACAATACTACTAACAAGTGCCTCCAACCATGTACCAAGTATGTACCAATCATGCATCAACTACTCATCAACTATGACTCATAAAGATGTACCAACATCATCAATTATACACCTCATGTATGTACCAACTCATCAACTACTTGTCTCAACCATGTACCCAACATGTACCTCAACCAAAATCCCTCATCAATTTCATCATCCAAATCTGATTTGTAACTTTGTAATAGACCTGGTGTATATGATCACATACCTGCAAACCTTCCTTAATTTTAACAACAAGAGACTAGCATTTTCATCAAACTTTAGTTTAGTCTCACATGACTAGTTTTTGGATTAGTCAACAAACCTAACTTGCAATAATCATAACTATGTACTTGTAGTGAACAAATTTATAAAAATAGTATACAATGTTCTTCAGTGTAGTTTATGCAATTCCTCCAAGTTTCACTACTTGGAACCTCTCAGAAAAGGAGTTATAGAAAAAATGACATACCTTGTTGAATTCTGGCTTATTCTAGAGAGCAAAATTGTAGAGCATGCCCCACACAGAATATTTGTTGTATGGATGTAAAAATGGTACAAAGAATACTAAATACTGTACTCTAACCTATACATTTGGTATTACTAAATTTGGATATTTTATGAAGAAGTTATGACATTTTTACCCGAAAGCCCTGTTTTAGACTAGTTTCAGGACTAGCCACAAACCCTATTTTCCACGGAGTGTAACTCCAAAAATAAAAAAACACACAAGATGAAATTTTTATCACAACTACTTGGATATGTTTCCTTAACGACCTCCCGATTTCATGGTCTGAATCATTCAATAAAAAAATTTATTTTGAAAATGGGGAGATGACCTGTAAATAACATACATTAGAAAACGTCATCAAAAGAATTTATCCTCCCTTGAATTTCGACCTTCTTTACTTCACCTTCCCTCTGAAATTCTGCTTAGATATCCTTTGGTTACCTTAGTCACTTGTATATATTCAATATTCTCAAGTGTGATTAAAATGAGAGACCCTTTCCTCTTATTTATACTTGTATGTAGCTTCCTCAAGGGTTTACCTTCTAACCATCTTAAACCACTTTCCTTATTTTAGGGCTAACCCACTTCTAACCACTTGTCCACTTAGTAATTTCTCCATTAACTTTATTATTTAAATAATTTCTTTTGCATCCACTTTTACTTATAGTACACTCATCTCTTCACTTTTTTATTTAGCTTCTAAAATCTCTTAAACCACATTCCTTATTTTAGAGCTAACCCACTTCTAACCACTTGTTGATCTAGGAGGCTCCCCAGGTCATGAAAATGATCAAAAAAGAAAGTTCTCAGAATTGAATGAAACCAATTCCATTGTGACTGGCTCGTCGTGTTGATTTCGGTCATATATTTACTTTCTCAAACAGACATCGTATGTGAGAGTTATTGCACATTGATCATTTCCCCAAATTGCTAAAAAGTCAACATGTCAATAGGCAAAAGGTTAATGTTGACATTAGCATGATGTTAGCATGACATCACCATGCTGATGTAGCATTGAGATATATGGCAGAACTGCATTAATTGACTGGGCATAGGGCATATCCACTCTAAAGTTGGCAAGTGGCATTTTAAACAGGGAAATGAAGAGGTGCCACATGGCCCAGACATAGGATGCCACGTGGAACCCTATCATTGGTTGGCAGATCAAAATGTTTATGGGGTTTAGGGGTTTCTAAACCATGACCTATGACTGAGCACAAAGTCTTGGGAGAAAAAAACCATTGGCCAACGCCCCCACAATTGAAAACTTGGGTATAAAACCCACTTAACCATAGTTTTTGGCATGGTATTAAAGTATGGGGCAGAAGGGGGTTGGGGAATAGCCACAAGCCATGTTTTTATCATTGTATGTGACCTCGAGCATCAATAAAAAATGCTCCTCCACCATATAGAAAACAAGGGCCATGAATCCAACGCCTAACCACCGCGAGTTCGGGGCTATGACCTCACCCGAGCACACAAAATCGTGGGGCTAATGTCTATGTTGGGTGTGTTTTAAGGGGCACAGTCCCCTACACAACACCAAGTGACCAGATTTCAAGGGGTAGGGGCTAGCACACAGCCCAAAGGGCTGGTGCTTGGACACCTTAATTCCATGTGACCATTATTTGCGTGCACGCCCAACTCTTTTTGGGCTTATTTTGATTTTGTTTTGCACAGTGGGTTATTTGCCTAAAGTTTTGCCCAGAATGGGTATTTTTGAGGATTTCTTGGCCATTTGGAGGGGGATTTGATCCCAAAAAGAGGCCAGATCTTCAAAGGAAGTTGGTCTTCTCTTTTTGGGCCTAAAAACTATATAAACTAGTCTTTTTGAGCTTGAGGGGTAACTTTTTGATGCAGGGATTTTGAGGAGCAGCTTGTGTATTTTGCCCATTTCTCATGTTTTGAGAGGCATTGAGTCATGTTGTGAGAGGATATTGTTGAGGCTTGTATGTATCTAAACAAGGAGGCCTTGTACAACATATCAAAACTCTTTTGTAACAACAAAGAGCCAATGTAAATAGAACTTGAGCATCTGAAGAGCAATAAAGAGGTCCTCCACTTGGAAGCAGGCCAGGAGACATAGTCAAAGATTGGTGAACTCCGTTAACAAGTTCTTGTGTCTACTTCTCTTTCTTGTTTGCTGTTATATTCTTTTATTTTGTAGCATGGTTTATGATGGCTAAAATCTTTAATCACTTATGAGAATCAAGTAAAAGTTATTTTTATTATTCCGCAACAAGTTATAGAATTTTATGTGTTTCGCATTCTTATCGATCCAATGCATAAAGTACATTAAAATTAACTTGCAATTTGTCAGTAAAACCTATCATTTTTGGATCAAATTTAGGGTATTAGAGCATTTGTTTTTGAAGGTTTGACATGAATTGCAAGCATTGGATGCTCACCAGAGCCAAACTCAAGCGAGGAGAAGGCCAACTTGGGGCTTTTAATCCAGAGATCCAAAGGAGACCTCAAAAACAAGAGATGTCTTCACCGAGGAAGCTAGGTCCTTTTGAATATGAGGATGATTTCTTTGAGGCATTTCAATTGATGAAAGCCATGGTAGAGTAAATTTACCATGAAAGAGGACAAGGAAGAAATCCAAAGGTTGAAGAAGGTGAATCTTCAGTAAGAGCAGAAGGAGGAGTTAGAGGTGGTGGACCTTCAGAACCTTCTTCTCCTTCATCCTCATCATCTACAAGTGAAGCAAGTGTACATTCTTCCAAGGATAAACAACCTAAAAAAACTCATCATTCTTCTGATATTCCTTTATTAAAGCTTGATGTAAATTTTAATTTACCCACTTATGATCGTGAATTAGATGCAGAAAAGCTAGATAATTGGGTTAGTCAGCTTGAGGTCTACTGCAGGATACAAAGGATTGTTGATGATGAAACAAATATCCAACTTGCAAGTCTCAAATTGGGAGGCACTTCTCTCATATGGTGGGAAAGCAAAACTAAAGACGATCTCAAGAAAAATGGTAAAACAATCTCTTCCTGGAATGATTTTATCACTGCTTTGAAGAAACAATTCTATCCATTAGCATACATGCAACAAGAAATCATGAATTGGCAAAGTTTAAGTCAAGCTAAGAATCAAAGTGTACAAGAATATACTCAAACATTTCATAAGAAATCATTAAATTTGGGTATTCCTTTATATACACAAGAGACACTCCTAAAATATATTGGTGGTTTACATTCTTATCTCAAGCACACTATTCTTATGTTAAATCCTTCTAACTTTGATGAAGTATGCGTACAAGCCATTCACATTGAATCAAGTAAAGGGAATGTTGGTAATAATGTTTCTACAGATACTTGGCAAAGAAAGGATTCAAGGAAAATAAAAGAGAAAGAGAAGAAGACGGCCACAACAAGAAAGGAGAAGCCTACTTGCAAGCATTGCAAGAAGGTAGGCCATGATGAAGATCATTGTTGGATCTTACATCCTAAGTTGAAGCCAAAGAAGTATGCCAATCAAGGGAGAAATAATACTACAACTGCAATAGTTCAAGTGGATTTGGAATCAGACTTCGGTGATGAGACAAAAATTGTAGCTATGGGAATCCGACGTATAAATTTTGTTGCAAGTACTAGCTCTCCTAATTCAGATGTTGTAAATGATGAGTGTAAAAGGTGTGAACTTGTCCACATAAGGTTCATAACAAATAATTTTAAAATTGATACTCTTGTAGACAGTGGATCACAAGCCAATTTAATCAGTGAAGAGGTTGTAAATAAATTGGGACTTGAAACTAAGCCACATCCTAGACCATATCCATTGGGATGGATATGTGGTGATAATAATTTGCAAGTAACCAAGCAATGTAAAATTAAGTTTGCAATCACTTCTAATTATGTTGATGAAGTAGAGATTGATATGGTGCCACTGGACATAGGTGGAATTGTCCTGGGAAGCCCATAACTTTATGATAGAGAAGCCATATTCTACAGGGAGGAAAATAAATATTGCTTCAAGAAAGATGGGAAAGAGTACATTGTTCGTGCTCATCACATAAAAACTAATAGGTCTTTTGCAACTATAGGGCTATTAAAAAGAATGGTAAATGAAAGAAAAATTTTAACACTTATTTTTGTAACAAATCAAAAAGTTAGTGATGCTAAACATGAGATGGTTCAGTATGTTTCTAACAATCATGAAGTGTCACAAGAATAGTACAACATGAGGTTCAACTGCATACTTTGGTTACTATTCCTGTTCAGAAGGGGAAGCATGTTTTTTCATTCTCAAAACAAGCAATGATATCCATTGGGATGGATATGTGGTGATAATAATTTGCAAGTAACCAAGCAATGTAAAATTAAGTTTGCAATCACTTCTAATTATGTTGATGAAGTAGAGATTGATATGGTGCCACTGGACATAAGTGGAATTGTCCTGGGAATCCCATAACTTTATGATAGAGAAGCCATATTCTACAGGGAGGAAAATAAATATTGCTTCAAGAAAGATGGGAAAGAGTACATTGTTCGTGCTCATCACATAAAAACTAATAGGTCTTTTGCAACTACAGGGCTATTAAAAAGAATGGTAAATGAAAGAAAAATTTTAACACTTATTTTTGTAACAAATCAAAAAGTTAGTGATGCTAAACATGAGATGGTCCAGTATGTTTCTAACAATCATGAAGTGTCACAATAATAGTACAACATGAGGTTCAACTGCATACTTTGGTTACTATTCCTGTTCAGAAGGGGAAGCATGTTTTTTCATTCTCATTGGCATATTCAATATTGTTGTTTAGTTTGTTTCTATTCAGTGGTTTATAGATGCTAAATATGACAAATAATGTAGATGATTGTACAATAAATGAGATGATTACTTTGATAAACAATGCTATCTCAGTTTTTATGTTTGTTGTGATTAGTTAGGTGATCATTTTCCCAGTAGAAAGGATGGATGATACAGGACAAGTGGGGAGGCAGTACCCTCACTTCTTACCTGAGTAAAACTAGACTTTTGGTGGTCCAAAAGATTCCAAGTGGGAAGGAATGATCCAGGAGGCTCCCCAGGTCCAAAAAAAGCTCAAAAATGAAATTTATCGGGATTGAATGAAACTAATTCCATTGCGACCAACTTGTCGCGCTGATTTCGGCCATATATTTACTTTCTCAAATGGACATCGTATGTCAGAGTTATCACATGCTGATCATTTCCCCAAACAACTAAAAAGTCAACAAGTCAACATGCAAAAATTCAATGATGACATCATCATGATGTCAACATGACATCACCATGCTGATGTAGCATTGAGATATGTGGCAGCACTGCAACAATTGACTGGGCACAGGGAATATCCACTCTGAAGTTGACAAGTGGCATTTTAAACAGGAAAATGAAGAGGTGCCACGTGGCACCCTATCACTAGATGGAAAATTAAAATGTTGATGCGGTTCATGGGTTTCAAACCCATGACCTATGACCGAGCACAAAGTCTTGGGAGAAAAAAACCATTGGCTAACATGCCCACAATTGAAAACTTGGATATAAAACCCACTTAACCATAGTTTTTGGCATGGTATTAAAGTATGGGGCGGAAGGGGGCTGGGGCATAGCCCCAACCCACATTTTTATCATTGTATGTGACCTCGAGAATCAACAAAAACTACTCCTCAACTGTATAGAAAACAAGGGCCATGATTCCAACGCCTAATCACTGTGAGTTCAGGGATGTGACCTCACCCGAGCGCACAAAATCGGGGGGCTAATGTCTATTTTGGGGGAATTTTAAGGGGCATGGTCCCATTACATAGTGCCAAGTGACCATAGTTTGAGGGGTAGGGGCTAGCACGTAGCCCAAAGGGTTGGTGTTTGGCCACCTTAGTGCCATGTGACCATTATTTGCACATGTGCCCAACCCTTTTTGGGCTTATTTTGATTTTGTTTTGCATAGTGGGTTATTTGCCTAAAGTTTTGCCTAGAATGGATATTTCTTAGGATTTCTTGTCCATTTGGAGGGGGATTTTATACCAAAAAGAGGCCTAATCTTCAGGGGAAGTTGGTCTTCTCTTGTTGGGCCTAAAAAATATATAAACCAGGATTTTTGAGCTTGAGGGGTAACTTTTTGATGTAGGGATTTTGAGGAGCAACTTGTGTATTTTTCCCATTTCTCATGTTTTAAGAGGCATTGAGTCATGTATTGAGAGGATATTGTTGAGGCTTGTATGTATCTAAACAAGGAGTTATTGTACAATAGATCACAAGTATTTTGTAACAAAAAAGTGCCAATGTAAAGAGAACTTGAGCATCTGAAGAGCAATAAAGAGGTCCTCCACTTGGAAGCGGGCCCGGAGATGTAGAAAAAGATTGGTGAACTCTGTTAACAAGTTCTTGTGTCTACTTCTCTTTCTTGTTTGTTGGTATCTTCTCTTATTTTGCAGCATGATTTATGATGGCTAAATTCTTTAATCACTTATGAGCATCAAGTAAAAGTCATTATTACTCTTCCGCAACAAGTTATAGAGTTTTATGTGTTTCACATTCTTATCGATCCGATGCATAAAGTACATTAAACTTAACTTGCAATTTGTGAGTAAAACCTATCATTTTTGGATCACTTGTCCACTTAGTAATTTCTCCATTAACTTTATTATTTAAATAATTTCTTTTGTATCCACTTTGACTTATAGTACACTCATCACTTCACTTTATTACTTAAATAATTTCTTCTTTGCAACCACTTTGACTAGTTTGACCTTTTGGGGCTTCTAGATGACTCATGAGGGTTCTCCAACTTCACATGGCCATAACTCTCTAACCATGAGGAGTTATGTGACATTCCACATACCACTGGAAATGGCATGACATGTACTATCAATACAAAATAGTCTTACCTTCAAATATATTAAAACTCATACCATTATACATCAAACAAACTTGGGTCCATTACCCAAACCTTTGTGCTACCAAAATTCGCTACCGGACTTTCTTCAAGGATTGACATCAATGAAAACCAACCCAAATAATCAATGACCTCTTATATAGAAGTAAAACCCTCTACAGATGAAGGAGGGGATGTGTACATGGTTTATTCAAGAACACATGCATATCATGAGGCATGGTTGGTCGACTCAGGTCCATCCTTTCATACGTCTCCTCACAAGGAGTGGTTTTAAAAATATGAAAGGTATGATGGGTTAGGAAGGTTCATATTTAAAAAACCACTTCTTGTGAGGATTCATATGAAAGGATGCACCTGAGTCGACCAACCATGCCTCATGATATGCATGTGTTCTTGAAGAAACCAAGTACATATCCCCTCCTTCATCTGCAGAGGTTTTTGCTTCTGTAGAAGAGGCATCATCAGATCCCTTCTCTCTATCAACACTTTTGGATCTTCATTGTTTCTTGTAATGACCTTCTTTTCCACATATCCATCATACCTTTAAAAATTTCCTAGGAGATTTAGAACTTTGCTTAGATTTAGATCTCCCACGTGAGGAATTATTTCTATTTCTTCTCTAGGAGCGACCTCTTGCAAATAAGGAATCCATGTTCTGGATTTCCATGTTTTTTCGCCTCATCTCCTTCAAAAACAAGGTTGAGACAATATCATTTAAACTTAAAGTAGTCACATTGCTACCTATGACTACAACCAAACTATACCATGATTCTGGTAAAAAGAACAATAAATCAACACACTTATCTTCATCACAAATATTAATATCAACATACAATAAATGACTTACTATAGTATTCAAGGCATTCAAATGATCTATCACCTAGTATCCATCCTTCATGTAATATAAGAAAGAGTAACAAAACTCCAAGAAGACATATATTGCATCAGAATAGTCCATAAACAAACATTCTCTTACAACCCTTGTGAGCAACAAACACTCTTCTTGAAATAGTTTGCAACAAAACAATGACACATGCAAGTTCTTATCTCTATCAAAATTTGGCCTTAAGGGATTCTCTAAATTAACAGTTTCAACAATAGTACATGAAAACTCTAAGGAAAACTCTCCATTTTCAGTTGTCATTGTATTCCCAAAATAGTTCAAAGGCGTACAATGTTTGAAGAGCCAAAATCCCCTTCTTTGGGTTCAATTATAGTATTTATTGAGGTTCAATACAACCTTTGGCCTTTCATCTCCCTTTGTGACCTTTCATCTTCCAACGTTTTCCCTCATCCTCTTTGTGATGATGAGTAACAAGGACAACTGTTACACTTCAAATTTGTCTCCTAGTTCTTCGTGAGCCATCCTGGATTTTGTACATATGTGTGTTTCTCATCATGAAGTCTGGCCTAGGTGTGGGAGCATATTCGTCATTCGAGTTTGACAATCGATTGTCATGGAGTTTCTAGATCTCTTCTTCATCCATTTTATTAATATTTTCTTTGCTTCTCCTCCATCACTGCTACATCTTTCGTTATTACTCCTTCATCATCTTTAGTTGTATATTTCATCCTGAGAATGTTGAGCATTACCCTCTTTCGCTTGGTACCTGGCACCATTCAACAAACAATAGATGAGAGTAACTCCAAATAAACCATAAATACTAATCATTAGAATGCATATAACTGAGGAATTAAATAATTGAAATATCAAGTAAGATTCCTTGGATTCAATCCCTAGTTTGTCTGCTCATGATTGAGGTGCTGTGTTTTCCGAGGCTACCAACAATGTATCGGATATTCATCTTGAAAAATTAAGTAAATAATTTAGGCATTTCTTAAAACCTATAACCAGAAAGTTGTATATCTCGGAGATACCTTTCCAATAATATAAAGAATGCATGAAACAAACACCCAAGTCAAAAGCTATGGTCCTTTTACAAAAGGTATTTTTTTTGGTTTCAGAGGAGTTGACACTAACTCCTCTGATTTGTCTTGGAGGAGTTGATACTAACTCCTCTGATTTTCCATCGGAGAAGTTGATACTAACTATTTTGATGCATATTGAAGGAGTTGATACTAACTCCTTCGATTTTCCATTAGAGGAGTTGATACTAACTCTTTTGATTCACAATGGAGGAGTTTGAATGAACTCCTTCGATTTGCCTCAGAGACCAAGTCATGAACCTCTTCAGTTGAAAGATGGGGGATGAGCTATGCTATTTGTCAAATGATCATGTTGGTGCACACTCATCTAAGATATCTTGGCAAGCGATCGTTACAAATTTGAATCGTAGACTCTGTCTTTGTATCATTGTCATGGGTGCGTGGTGGACTCACTGAGCTCAAATCATCAAATGGGTTTGGTTTCATATGATGGTTCTTGGTTTGATTCTAGTTTAAATAAGTTCAAAAAGATTTTAATTTAAGTAATTAAAGGATTAAATAATTATTTTTAAAAAGGGGCTCCTTTGTCTCCCACTCTACCTCACCTTTCATCACATGAAATGGTTCAATTAAATATTATATGATAAAATATTGGGCATGAGGGGAAGGGGGTGGCATGCCACACCCCTTCTCCTTTCTACTCCATGAAAACCCTCCTATTTAATCAAGGGTAAAGGGGGAGGGGTGGTATGACTACACCCTCTCTCCACGTTTCTTAATGCATGGTCTTTCATATGGAGGGGGGCTCATGACATTGAGGGGGTCGTGTGTCATGCCCCCTCCATCAATACAAATGTGAACCAGAACAAACCAATGCAACATAAAAACCATTTAAACCTTAGTGCTTTTGAAATCAGTGCTCATCATCACAAGTTCTCTGCATAGATCGATGAAGTTAGTATTAAGTCTCCTGCCTGCATTGATGGAGTTAATAGAAATTATGTCGAGTGTGTTCGAAGGAATTAGTATTAAGTTCTCTGAATGGTCGACGGGGTTGAAAAAATGTATGTCGAGTGTGTTTGGAGGACTTAGTATTATTTTTCCAAATGGTCGATGGAGTTGACAAAATGTATGTCAAGCATGGAGGACTTAGTATAGGTTTAAAAGTTTTGAAAGGGGCGTTCATATTTTAAAAAGGGAGAACATGGAGGGTGCACATGGGCCATGGGCCCTCCGGTCCACCTAACTTACCAACCTTTCCATGTGCTCAATATGAACTAACCATACCTTCTTTTTTTTAAACGATATTTTAATTATTAAACTTTGAACTTATTTAAAAAATCAAAATGAAATTTTTAAAATTTTAAATCTAAATCAATAAATTTAAATTAAATTATTTTAAACTGAAATGAATCTTAATTTCTTGAATGTAAATCGATATGGACGCGAAACAGAGGGTACCGACTAGTAATATTGTTGAAGGAGGTCTTAATGCGGAAATCTCATAACGTATTCGTACGACCTCTGATTTAGGTACTATTTTTTGAAATGTAGAGAGAATGAAGAGACACTCTTAGACAAATAATTTATCATGTTATTCAAGCATTTCATTGACACCACTGATGATGAAGCTAGTTTGGGAGATAACTTCCTAGTGTTCGTTGTGGCACTTCTGGGCATTGTATTTCGATTCCGTGAGTTGCGTTCGAATCATAACGTCAAAAATCATACTATTAACCTATTTCAGAGATGAAAATATCACTTTGGAGGATGCCTAAAAATGCTCTCAAAGGCATTTTTAATGAAATTTTGGGTCACATTTCTATTGCTGCTTCACCCAAATTAGATTCTGTCAGTTTCTATGTCATCTTTGATGTACAGGCTCCTGATTCACCCATTTATAATTGGGTTATGCGTAAATAGCACAAAGTTATAAATCCTCCAAAACAACCAATTGACATCCATTGCACTTAGTATTGTCTAAGAGATGAAAGGACCAAATTTATCCCGAAGTGCATTTCAAAGCCAACGCAAGATCAATGGGTGTTGTGATTAACCCATATGATGCTAAGTGAGGATTTCACAATAAATATTTAGTTATAACGTCAGGAAACACAAAGCAATCAAGCTAGTATGGCATGTGCAATTAAATTTATCGAGAACCCAATAAACTTAATTACGATTGCAATATGAAGTGGATCAAGTGAGATAAAAAATCAACGACCAGGTGATGGGTGTTATATATGCACTAAATCCCTCAATTTAAATTGTCAACCCGAGGTAAGTAAACTTAGAGTTGTAGCACTATATGTGCCAAGGTAGAAAATCTAGAGGAAGTATGATCTAACTAAGGAGATGGTCTATCTAAGGGTTAATCTACTTAAGCAAAGACTATCAATGAGAAAACCCTATTAAAGAACCTGAACTATGTACCCTAAGAAACTTTTAAACAATGGATCGATGGACTATTCCTAAAGAAGCATATGAAAACCCTACTTTGAACAAGTTAACCTATTTAATCTAATGAGCAACAACAAGTAATCTATCTATTCAACTTAATGAACAACAACAACATCAAGTTAATATATTCAATCTAATGAACATCAACAAGTAAGCAAGTAAGCAATTAAAAAACTAACTTATTCAGCAAGTAAACCTATCAAAACTATTCAGAAAGTATACTAATAAAAAATACTCAGCAAGCAAACTCTATTCTTAAGACAAAACTCATAATCATTTCTACTCTACAAAGGGAAATCTTATCCTACTTAATCAAAAGCATCATGACAATATTCAGAGATTCATAAAAAACTATTCTTAATCTACAATAACAAGAAACTTCAAATATGATGATTATGTCTTCGGTGCCTTATGATATCACGATGGCATCTAACGATTAGTGATAGATCAAGAGGAATAAATTCAATATTAACTTCTATGGAGAAATGAAAAGTATGAATCAAGCAATCTAACGAGAGCTTATCCATCATAGAAGAAATATCAACTATCCTGAAAATTCATATGATCTCTCAATTCATATATCAATCATCAATGAGAAGAAAACACTATTCTACTTAATTCAAATGCACTCTTATGCTAACTTAAGAAATTCACATGATTAGAAACTCGTAACTAAAATCTTAATTCAAATTCAACTTCTACTTAAAAATTGTTATTCAAATCTAGAACAGAGATCTCATAAATTAAACTAAGCGAAATCCATTATTAAAAACTCAGATTGCAAATTGAAATGCTTGTAAAAACATAATAAAAAACCTACTTCTATCTTAGCATACTACAACATGATTGATAAGAAAAATAGATTCATGAAAGCATAACTAAACTGAGAATTAAATTAACAAAACTCACAACTATTAATCCATTGAAACTTGTAAAAGAAACTCTGTACTCTGTGTTAGTTAATACTCCGTTCTAACTACTATGTTTTAACTTGCAAAAATTCAATTTAGCATCTTAACACACCATCTATGTTAGTATCTTTCAAGCCATTCACTAACAAATAAAATACATAGCATAATAGC
The DNA here is from genome assembly GCA_009831015.1 of Picea engelmannii. NCBI lineage: Eukaryota > Viridiplantae > Streptophyta > Pinopsida > Pinales > Pinaceae > Picea > Picea engelmannii. The sequence continues at coordinate 164,038 of ML782488.1, read as the reverse complement.
AACTATCTCCTACATGCAACCTGCAAAAAGGGAATTAAACGATTAAATGATGAACAACAAACACATAACATTTAAAATAACAAAAACACATATAACATGAAATGAATTAAATGATAATTACACAACTTAAATATGAAATCTATCTATCTAAGTATTCACCCAGACCACTGGTGGAGCCCCCATCAGGTTGTGGCTACTCCTCAACAACAAATCGTGAGCTAAATCAACATGGTTCTGGCATTAAATTAAAAAATGCAGTCTAGCACAAGTTGACAGCAATGTCTGAGTTATACAACGAAAATGGATTCTAACAATTCTTAACACTTTGTGTGACCACTACTATGGTATTTATAATGATTACAATTTGAGAGGTCGACCACTAGAAGGGTTGACCTCCTCTAAAAATGGTAAATTCCATTAAATGCGTACCAACAATCTTTAGCTTCTAGAAATTGAACAAGCCACTTAATGATTAGCACAATTTCTTAATATGAGATGTCAAGTTCTCAGTAGCTAGAGGCCACGAGGGGGAACAAAACCCAGGTCATCAATTCACGCAGCACAAGCCACCAATATAACAACCACCAACTTGCCTACGCTCCAAGTGCTAGATGGAGTGTCGGACATAGTGCTAGATGAAGCATTGGATCGTGTGCTGGATGGAGTGCCAAATGAGCCACCGAATGGAAAATCGAATGGCGAATTCATCCTGTGACACACAGATCACGCATTAGATTATTTTATACATTAAATCAAATCTAATTTAACTCAAGACCATCTTAAAACATCAATTGCACATACCTGGTATAAAGCTATGATGAATTGATATAAAATCCTTCAAAAACTTCTTCAAAATGGTTAAATACACATATAATACCGGTACAAAAAGGATTCAATCATCATCATAAAACATCCAAATCATGATCCCAACATTACCCCCACACCTAAGATTTTGCAGGTCCCACTGCAAACCAAAATTAATTGTCCAATATGACTAGGCTTGTTGAGCAGGGGATGTATTAGCTTTAAAAGTTTCTTTCCCTGAAGACTTTGTCTTGGCCCTCTTGCGGTGTTTCAATTGTGCACGGAGGCTACGATTGTCATTGGTCATTTGATCAACCAATCATTGGAGGGAATTCACGTTTTCTTGTAGTATTGCATTGTCATGGTGGAGATGTCTATCCATGGTCTTCCTCTCTTCCAATTGTTTCAACAGCTGAACATTTTCCTATTGTAATTTTTCAATGGATAGATTATGATCAGATATCTTAGAGGAGGGATTGGATCCCTTAAAGGATGTAGAGAGTCTATCAGTTTTGGGATCTGATGTAGGCATCTGTGAGGTAGGAGTAACAGGGGGTTTATGAGGGGAAATGGGTTCAGATTTTTTTTCTCTATCAGGCTCCAATTCTTCTCCAGACACTTCCCTAAGCCTTTTGTGGGGGATTCGATATCAAAAGATACTTGGATAGGATCTAAAGTTCCTGAATGTCTTACATTAGACTTCCCACTTGCATTCCAGGTACTTTTTTGAAAAGATCCTCTTTTGAATCGATTATCTCCTCTCCTATTTGTGGGGACTATAAGGAAATCTTGTTGAATTGCCTCTTGTAACTTTTTGGGTGTAGGATCAATAGATATTGAGGGCATTGGGGAGTTATCAATAGGTTTCTAAGTCTTGTTTCCTGATGAGGCTGCAGGGGTATCAACAAGTTTCTTGGTATTTTGTTCCGATAGAGGGATAGCTTGAGTAGGAGGGTTTGGAGTCTTCAGAGAATGGGGTTTGAATGGAGTAACAGTCCCTAGATCAAGTGTTTTCTTGGTGGTATTGATTGTAATATGGGGGTTTGAAAATTGATAAATGAACTCATCCCATATCTTCCCATGTTTTTCCAACTCAGCTATAATAAGCAATTTGATGAGGTTGTGGTGGAATAGGCTGTTATGAGGATTCGTACTTGGGAAGACATATTCTCAAGACTTTTCAAGAAGCAAAAAGGGAAATTAAATGGCTTATTGAATTGGAAATGAGTTAATAATCGAAAATGGAAGGCTTTAAAAACATAATATCTACCTTCACAAGTGATAATTCTGGTGATGACTATCAGAGGGTTAATTAGCTCATCTTTAATCCACTCCTTAGAGTATCCCTTAGCTCCAGAGACATTCTGAAACTCAGGTTTGAAGACCCTGTTGTAGTTCGCCTGTGGCAACTTGTGGTGTTTGAACTAATGGTCTCTAACCCTTGGAAGCTTTGTGGTTGAGGTAATTGATTCCTCAGAGACCAAGAAGGCTAGAGATCCCACATGCGCCATCCTTCCATTGAATCTGAGGGTGAATTGTAGAGAAACGTCATCATCGCGTCCATGCAGATGGGCCAGGAATGGTCCCCACCCTGCGCAAAGGAATACATCCCTACACTTTGCGAACTTGAGAATATCAAAGAGGTCGATATAGGATGATGACTCATATTGTTTGGGCATGGTGACAGTGTGGAGAATGAATAGAGGAGAGGAAATGGACAGAGGACGAGCGCAATTGAGCAGAGGATGAGCACAATGCATGAATGAGATAACAATTTAAGCTAACCCTTCGATTTTGAATGCGCTCAAGGTGGAGGCGGTTGAATTCGTTGATGAATTCATCACACACGAGTTTCCATGTGTGAGTATAAGTGTACCAATTTCGAATTCGAAGAGCATCTTTTGGAGGCAATCGTGATGATGAAGGAGTTAGATCAATTTCCAAGTCTTCGACTTCGACATTTGATCATAAAAATGTGTTTAAAAATTGTATCAGTTAACTCTCAATTACCATTTAACTATCTCATCATACAACTGAACAACCAAATAAATTCAGATGATTCCTGGTTACCTGAAATCATGGTCATTTACTGTGTGTATGCACCTCATCCGATCCTTCATATGGCACCTCATCCAGTCGTCCATATGGCACCCCATATGGTCTTTCAAATGGCACTCCATACGACACTCCATATGGTACTCCTGTGTGAAATGAAATTTTTTCATCCTGTAATGGATGTTTTATCCATAACACTCAGTCTTAAACACTTTTGACAGTCATAGTGAACAGGAGTAGAGACAAGTTAAGAGTGTTTCATTATTACTTGTTTTGTCATCATGCTCACACATCATAACAATCTGTTCCTCTATCTCGCATATTATAAGGCATGTAATAATAGTCTGTAATGAACAATATGTAGAGAAAAACCAGTTAAGTGGTCTGTCAAAGAAATATACAACAGGTTTATAACACACAGTGAGCATTTCAATGAAAAAAAAAAAAACTGTTGATATAATAGCATGTATCATGAAAAAAATATACATAAATTTTTACAAAGATTCTACTTCTTCTTCTCATGGATTATAGATAGGCAGTGTTGTCATTTGTCAACTCATGAAACCCCTCCCCCACTCCTAAGTATTGTGACACTTTATAATAAAAAATATAGGAAACCATTCAATTCTCCCAATAGTTGAAGATTTATATATTGTTAAGTGTAGAGATAAATTTCACATATCGATCTGATGAGACGGTTAGAATATGGCCCCACCTATAGGACATAATATCCTACATATAGTTAAGAAGAGGTAGGTGAGATAGTTTCAAGATAATCTCAAAGTTAGTTCCCAATGGCAAATTTATGGATTTCATTAACCTTAGCTTAACCATACATACTTCATGTCAGCTTTGTCTACAAGTAATGTCATACATCGGGACAAGTTTAAGATTTAAGAATTTCTTATTTTTTTGTCAGATTATCATCCTCTCTAGGTAGAATGTCCCACTGCCAGCAATCCTATTCAGTACTGCAACGAGTTTACCTAGTCATACCATAGGCCGGTACCCGCTACCAACAGACCTGTTCAGTATCTTGGTGGGTCAGCCTCTTACACCCTCAAAGACTATCCCTCCATCTTTTAATATTTTAATATAAGATTTCTTTGTGCAAGAAGATGGGGGGAGAGCTCTAAAAAAAATTTCTTTTTTTTCTTTTCTCTTAGATTGGGATGGTATTTATGTTAGAGGATGAATTTCCTTTATATATTCCTTATAGATTATCTTGATGTAAGGGGTACTTAAGAGGACGTGGCCTATCTAAAGATATGATATAATCAAGCATTTTTAGTGTGTAGTGGATGGTACCATTGGAAAGAACATAAAGGTATATTTAGGCTCAACTCACTTTCTTCTTTTTTAAGTTATTGTGATGTTTCCATAGGTAACCGCTAATCAAACCTCCTTCTTACTCTTTAATAAACATACTTTACTCACTTACTCAGGGTTCTTGGGGAAACTGTACGAGTGACCTCTAAGTTTGATGGTTATGGTATCACTTCCTTATATCTAGTGGTGAAGGTTTAAGAGAAGATGCTATTTAATATGCCTTGAGAAAAAGATGAAAATATTTGCAAAAATGTGGCTAATTACAACAAGTCATTATTCAATTGATGCTTAGTAGACAACAAGGTTCAAATATAGAAATATTTTGAAGAAAAATCCTTCCTTTAAATCTCCTTGAAACTGTCTACTCCTGGTGAAATGAATACCTAAAAAAATCTCTATAATTGTCTATCAACAAATTTCAAAATTATTTACATATGTACAGTTGAAAATTCAGAAAAAAACATTCAAGAATAAGGGGGGACTTCCCCATCTACTAAGGTCAATGCCTTGTCAGTTGACATGACCTGTAGAAAATCTTCTTTGGAAGTGGGTCTGTGATAAAGTTTTAGTCGATGTCCATTTACTACGAAGAATACTTGTCCATCATCAATTGTTTTAATTTTCACATCTCCATTTTCATACAGGGTGACTACCTCGTAAGGACCCAATCACCGAGTGGTAAGTTTTCCTTTAAAGGTTTTAAATTGAGAATCAAGCAACAAATCCCAATCACCGGGTTGGAAGTGTTTCTTCTTAATAAAATTGTCATGCCACTTGCTCCTTTGGTTTTGGACTAATATTGTTCATTGGATAGCATCTTGTTGGATCTCATCCAACTCATTTTATTGTAGGGCTTGTTGTTTCTGAGCCTCATCTAAGTTTAATCCCAATTTTGCGGTAATATGGAAGGTCCTTACTTGGAATTCTATTGGTAGAAGTACTTGTTTCCCATACACTAGCTCATAAGGGGTATGCCCAGTGGTGTTTTTCCAGGTGGTCCGATATGCCCACAAATCCTCTGGAAGCCTATCAGCCCAATCCCGATGATGCAATTGAACAATCTTGGTTAAGATAGCTTCCAAAACTTTGTTTGTGGAATCTACCTAACCATTAGCTTGTGGGTGGTATGGAGAAGACTTTCAGTGCTTGATACCATATTTCTCCATTAGCTCTCTCATCATCTTGGAAGTGAATTGAGTGCCTTGGTCTATAACAATTTCATGAGGAACACCAAAGCAGGTAAATGTGTATTCATAAATGAATTCGACAATAGATTTTTTTGTATCCCTAAATAGGGATTTTTCTTCTACCCACTTGGTGACATAATATGTACAAACCAAAATATAAATTTTCTTATGAGACATGGGTGAAATTGGTCCTACAAAGTGAAGGTCCCATTTCTCGAAAGGTTCTATCATAACTTGGGCATGCAAGGGCATTTCATCAGCTGACGTGGGTCTTCCTATCCTTTGACAACTATCACAACTCCTCACATACTTGGAAACATCCTTAAAAATGCTATGCCAATAGTAACCTGAATGTAACACCTTATATGTTCTACATTTGTCAGAAAAATAGCCACCACATTGTCCATTATGACAACTGTGTAGGATTTCTAGTATCTCATATTATTGGACACATCTATGAAAAATCAAGTTTGGACCAGCACGAAAAAGTTCATGGCCAACCCAAGAGTAATTGGCACTTTGCGTAATAATTCTACGTTTTTCATGAGGTGACAAATGAGATGGTAACTTCCTAGTAGCCAAATAGTTTTCCATATCTGCAAACCATGGGGTATTTACAGAAAGGGAAAAAAGGTGCTCGTCTAGGAAACTATCATCTACAGGAATATCATCATCCTCATTTTGTATGCGTGAAAGAAAATCAGCTACCAAATTCTCCTTTCTCGATCGGTCAAGAACGGTGATATTAAAATCTTGCAATAGCAGGAGCCACCTAGTCACTCGACCATTAGTTATGGGTTTATTCATGAGAAATATAATATCAGAGTGATCTGTATGTACAAATACTTCGTAACCTGTGATGTAGTGGTGAAACTTATTGATATCATGAACTACTGCCAAGAATAATTTTTCGGTAACTGTATAGTTCAACTTAGTAGGGGACAGGTTCTTGCTCACAAAATAAATGGCATATGATTGTTGGTCTTATTTCTTTTCTAATACTCCTCCTATTGTAGTATCAGAGGCATCAGTGGATATGTGAAATTGGAGAGCCCAATTGGGCCCCCTAATAACTGGTGCCACAAACAACTTAGCTTTCATAGTTTCAAAGGCAATTTGATACTGCTTAGTCCAAAGAAAATCAACATCCTTTATTAACAATACAAACATGGGTGCAACAATCTTTGTGAAATTTTCAATAAACCATCGGTAGTATCCGACACGTCCAAGAAAGCTTCTCACCTCTTTCTAAGTCTTGGGGGGTGGAAGTTTGACGATGATCTCAATATTAGCATGATCGACTTTAATCCCTTCAGATGAAACGTGCTGTCCTATAACCACTCCTTCAGTCAACAAAATTTTACATTTTTCATGACTTAAATACAGGTTCATTTCTTGGCATCTGATAAGGACTTTTTCTAAGTTATCTAAGGCTTCCTGGTAAGTATTTCCATATACTGTGAAGTCATCCATGTATACCTCCACACAATCATGAATAAGATCAGAAAATATCCCTAGTACTGCTCGTTCAAATGTGGCAAGAGCATTACACAGTCCAAATGGTAAGACCCTATTGGCATAGGTGCCCCAAGGAAAAGTAAAGGTAGTCTTATCCTGGTCCTTGGGTGCTATGAGAATTTCATTGTACCTGCTATATCCATCTAAAAAGGAGAAATATTTCTTTCATGATAGGGTATCCAAGACTTGGTCAATGAAAGGAAGAGGAAAATAATCCTTCAGAGTGGCCTTGTTAATTACCCAGAAATCAACACAAATTCTCCATTTCCCGGATACTTTCTTTGGAACCACTACAAGCGAGGATACCCATTTACTATCAAAGATGGGATAAATGAATCCAACATTTAATAACTTTTGGATCTCCTCTTTTACTATATCTTTGAGTGTTGGGTTCATCCTTCTCTGGGGTTGCCTAACAGGTGTTACTTCCCCCTGGGTATATATATGATGAATGCATGTGTCAGGGTGTATACCCTTCATGTCAGTGTATTCCCAGGTGAATTCCCCTAATTGTTCTTTAAGGACACTTACTAACTGCTTTTGTTGGTCTACATCTAGTCCAGGATTTATATATAGAAATTTTCCTAGACTAATTCATAGGGCATGGTATAAGATGTGGTAGACTCATCTATCTAGAAGATAAAAGATGTCGAATAAAAAATATATGGGTCCAATTGTTCCTGAAATTCTTCCCAAACATGTACTCAAACTAGGGAAACGATTGTGGAAAATCAACACACGTGATAGCAGAAATAAACTGGTTTAGCACATTTTCTGTTGTGTGCTCCTGAAGTGTCTAAGAATGATCACTTGGTAACACAGGTTCTTCCCAGTCCTCATTTTCGTATGAACATTCAAGCCACCATATATTCTCCATGATAGGTTGAGCTGGTGGATATATGGTGAGCTTCTAGATAGAGAGTCCATTTGAGATGGTTATTTCTCCCTCTCTACAGCCAATAAATGCATTGGCTATGGCTAACCAAGGTATTCCCAAAATAACGGGATGACCTTTGGTAGGATCCTTTGAGTGGATGACAAGAAAGTATACTAGGTACTCCCATGAAGCTAAAGTAACTATGATATCATCTAAAATTCCTTCAGGTATAACCCTGGTATTATCTTCTAATTCCAAAATGGTTGGGGTAGGTCTAAGAAGAGGTTTTAACTGTAACTCCTCCAAGGTAGTAATGGTCATAACATTGATGGCTTCCCCTAGGAAGGTATCTGGGTCTTAACTACTTTTACTGTAAAAGGTGGGCAATGCAGAGAGGGGAATATTTTTCATATTGACATTCTGTGTGGTGTCCAAAATTGGAAACCCGAAGGTGGTTTCAGTTTGGTTTCCAACTTCTTCTCCCTCCTCATGTCTTACATTGTTGTGATCTTCTCGATCATCCATACTGGTTTGGTTTCCAAAAAGAGAGTACCTAAATGGTTTTATCCTTGAAGAGAACAAAGTATCCCAAGGTTCTTTTCTAAGAAAGGTATCCCTCTGATGGGAAGGTCTTCCTACTACTTGGATGTTTGGGACTCTACTCGAGTCGCTTGAGATTATTGGTGCCAAAGTTTCTGTGTCAATTTGAGAAACAATTATATTGGTTGAACTACCAAACAGAGTATTCACCTGTTTAGGGTCTCCTGATGGTGGTAAAAAAACAAAGGTTGTGTTGGTTGGTTCTATGGAAGGCTCGAGCGATTTTTCTTCATGTCCCACTATTATTGATGCTTCAATTTTTTGTTCTATAGTGCTTCTTGTTTTAGTCTCTTCAGAGACTGTTTTAGCTCTTTGGGTTGAGATAGCTCCTGCTTTTCGGTATGGGTCTGCAGATTTTATGAGTGGAATTTTCCTTCCCCCAAAAAGGTTAGAAGGAACCTTGGTTGAAAGGTTTGATTTGGTTTTAATGTATCTCCCCTTTGGGTCCCTAGGCCTATTCATGAAAGCAAAAAAAAAGAAAAACTACCATTGGGTTTGGGGGAACTTGCTATAACAGATGTGCAGGTTCTTACCTATCATCTTAAAGTTCCCCCGCCACCAAAATAATGCTAAGGTTCAAAAATGATCTATCTCTTAATTATTTCCTACCTTGAGACAACTCCCCGGAAACAACGCCAAAAATGATGGGTGTTCTATATGCACTAAATCCCTCAATTTAAATTATCAACCGAGGGAAGTAAACTTAGAGTTGTAGCACTATATGTGCCAAGGAAGAAAATATAGAGGAAGTGTGATCTAACTAAGGAGATGTTCTATCTAAGGGTTAATCTACTTAAGCAAAGAATATCAATGAGAAAACCATATTAAAGAAATTGAACTCTGTACCCTAGGAACCTTTTAAACAATGGATCGATGAACTATTCCTAAAGAATCATATCAAAACCCTACTTTGAACAAGTTAACCTATTTAATCTAATGAGCAACATCAACAACAAGTTAATCTATTCAATCTATTCAATCTAATGAAAACCAACAAGTAAGCAAGTAAGCAAGTAAGCAATTAAACAACTAACTTATTCAGCAAGTAAACCTATCAAAACTATTAAGCAAGTATACTAATCAAAACTACTCAGCAAACAAACTCTATTCTTAAGACAAAACTCATAATCATTTCTACTCTACAAAGGGAAATCTTATCCTACTTAATCAAAAGCATCATGAAAGTATTCAAAGATTAATCAAAAACTATTCTTAATCTACAATAACAAGAAACTTCAAATATGATGATTATGTCTTCAGTGCCTTATGACATCACGATGACATCTAACGATTAGTGATAGCTCAAGAGGAATAAATTCAATATTAACTTCTATGGAGAAATGAAAAGTATGAATAAAGCAATCTAACGAGAGCTTAGCCATCATAGAAGAAATATCAACTATCCTGAAAATCCATGTGATCTCTCAATTCATATATCAATCATCAATGAGAAGAAAACACTATTCTACTTAATTCAAATGCACTCTTATGCCAACTTAAGAAAATTCACACGATTAGAAACTTGTAACTAAAAGATTAATTCAAATTCAACTTCTACTTAAAAATTGCTATTCAAATCTAGAATTGAGATCTCTTAAATTAAACTAAGCTAAATCCATTATTAAAAACTTAGATTGCAAATTGAAATGATTGTAAAAACATAATAAAAAACCTACTTATATATTAGCATACTACAACAAGATTTATAAGAAAAATAGATTCAAGAAAGCATAACTAAATTGAGAATTAAATTAACAAAACTCACAACTATTAATCCATCGAAACTTGTAAAAGAAACTTTGTACTATGTGTTAATTAATACTTTGTTCTAACTACTCTGTTTTAACCTACAGAAATTCAATTTAGCATCTTAACACACCATCTATGTTAGTATATTGCAATCCATTCACTAACAAATAAAAGACACAACATAATAGAAACTATCTCCTATAAGCAACCTGCAAAAAGGGAATTAAATGATTAAATGATGAACAACAAACACACAACATTTAAAATAACAAAATCACATATAACAGGAAATGAAGTAAATGATAATTACATAACTAGAATATGAAAGCTATCTATCTAAGTATTCACCCAGACCACTGGTACCCCCCCAGCAGGTCATGGCTACTCCTCAACAACAAATCGCGAGCTAAATCAACACTATTCTGGTATTAAATTAAAAAATGCAGTCTAGCACAAGTTTGCAACAATGTCTAAGTTATACAATGAAAATGGATTCTAACAATTCTTAACACTTTGTCTAACCACTACTATGGTATTTATAATGATTACAATTCGAGAGGTCGACCACTGAAAGGGTCGACCTCCTCTAAAAATGGTAAATTCCATTAAATGTGTGCTAACAATATTTAGCTTCTAGAAACTGAATGAGCCACTCAACGATTAACACAACTGCTTAATCCAAGATGTCAAGAGATTAGTATCTAGAGGCCATGAGGGGGAACAAAACCCAGGTTTTCGATTCTCCCAACATAGGTCGCCAATATAACAACCGCCAACTTGCCTATGCTCCAAGTGCTGGATGCAATGCCAGACACAGTGTCGAATGAAGTACCAGATCGGGTGCTGGATGGAGTGTCGAACAAGCCACCAAATGGAAATTTGCATGGAGAATTTGTCCTGTGACAAACGTATTGTTCATTAGATTCTTTTATATATTAAATCAAATTGAATTTAACTCAAAACCATCATAAAACATCAATTGCACATACCTGGTATAAAACTATGATGAATTGATATGAAATCCTTCAAAAAATTCTTCAAAATGGTTAAATACACATTTAATACCGATACAAAAAGGATTCAATCATCATCATAAAACAACCAAATAATGATCCCAACACGAGGCGACTAAATAGGCATGAAGAGATTAGTCATTGGAGATGTTAGGAGACTCACTGATGGGCACAACTAGAAGGGATCCAAGCTAGGAGGGGAATGAGATAGGACTCAAGAAGAAAGTGGGCTATCCTGACCTAATCAATGTTGCTGAGAGGGAGAAGATCTTCATCGATGTGTTTGATGATGATGAGAGGTTGACATCCTTCCGCTGATGCATTTTCCATAGGAGAGGGAAACTTGTCAATGAGTAGAGCCTCGGGTGTAACAACCCTAGTTGAATATATGCTTAGGGATCATTAAGTAAAAATTTATTAGGTAATTAATTTTTCCTAACATGTTATTAACTAAACAAAGATTGGTATAATGATATTAATTAAATATTAATTAATTAATTAATAGTTATAATTTTGATTAATTAATTAATTAATTACCTATCGCATTGAATGAATAGGGTAATAAATTTAAGAGGGTTAATAAATTATATTGTTTAATTAAATGATCTACGTATACTAGGGGATAAGAAGCATTAATAAATAAGGATAAGAAGCATTAATAAATAAGGATAAGGAGCATTAATAATAGGATAAAGCATTAATAATCGGATAAGATAATAAATGTGTAGGTAAGGAAATAAATGAGGAGAAAGGGCGGTGAAGGAGGGATATGAGCGGAAGAGGGTTTACGGAAGAGGGGATTATCATTCTACTTGGATTTTTGGGGAGGGTTCTTTTGGATTTGGGGGGATTTGTTGGAGAGAGTTTGAGTTGGGGAGTCGAGGAAAGGATCAGTACAGGGGGCACTGGTTTGCTGGAGGTTTTGGGCATAGGGGCCAGGATATCCATATGGTATCCTGGAGCTAGGAAGCTGTCCTAGTTGGTAGGGTGGAAACACGGTTTTGGGTAGTGTTTGACACAATTTCAACAACAAACATCCATATCGACGGGGGAATTAGCATCAGGGAGAGGTAATTTATTTATTCTATTAAGTAATTCTTATGCTGTGGATAAAATTTTAATTTTTGTCGAATATCATATGCTCATATGTTGGTGATTGAATTATTTTTGTATGAGAAAGAATTATATGCTAAATCAAATTAAATTTTGTATTTTTACGGCTACTACATATGGTATCAGAGCTATTTGTTTGAAATCTGGAGCCTTAAGGGCCTACCTACCCACCTACCCACCTAACCGTTTGTAAGAAGGAAAGTTTAAAATTGAAACTGTTCAACACTAACCCAGAAATTTAAACAACCCCTAATTGGCTATATTGAAACCCTTTGCCCTGAAATCCTAAACAATCCCTAAATAATATGTATATGAAAATACTTATGTAATTGTAAAAATAAATTAGGGCCAAGCTCCAACTCCAACTCCAGATCCACCTAACCTGCAAGCCAAAAACACAATTTTTTATTTTATTTTTACGCAGATCTATATATAAACAATATGCCCAATTGAAATTAGTATAATTCTATATATATTGAAAGTACCGAACAAAAAAAACAGTACCATATAGTCAGCAACTGTATCTTCACTTGTTTTGTTCTTGCCAATGTTAACTCCAAGAATGCCAGGACCTGCTTTTCCTCTAGGTTTATGCTGCTTTGTTTCTGTAGGCAAAGAATGTTGTGCACCCAACCATTTTCTACAACCACTATACCCTCACTATTGAATTCATATCGGTTAATAATTTAACAATTTACAGTAAAAAAAAAAAAATGTAAGTATTTAAAGTATATAATTTTTTTTTTTACATATATAATATAAAAGTATATATATATATATATATATATATATTGGAGGGGCGACTACCCTTCCCTAACAGAACCCTACACAAAGGGAAGCCAGAGATAAAACACAAAGACCTACCAACTTAATCTTTTCATCACGGAAAGGGTGAGGAAGACATTATGATATAGCTACGAACACAGGCCGTTGTTAGAAGGAACCAGAAAAGAAACCCATGCCGTAGAGCCAAAAGACTCGGGAGAGATTGGAAGCCTATCGGTGGCCAATGCAATAAAATGGAGGCAAATGTGGAAGTCATAGTACATGAATAGAGAAATTGGAAGACAATTGAAGGCCTTTTCTACTGCCATAGTAGCCTGGTATACTTTGTAAAACACTATATATTTTCGGAATAGCACATTCGATCCATTCGCAGCGAGGATCCGACCTGAACAGTCAAAATGCCTCAGGGAGATTACATAGACTTGCACAGGAAGCGGCATGGGTACCGCTTGGATTATTTTGAGAAGAAGCACAAGAAGGAGGCTCGTGAAGTGCACAAGTAAGCTGCATTTGCCCAAAAGGCTTTGGGTATCAAGGGTAAGATGTTTGCCAAGAAGCGTTATGCAGAGAAGTCTTTGATGAAGAAAATGTTTCTATGCATGAAAAAAAGACAAACAGACAAAAGGAAGATGACAATGTCTAGGAGGGAGCAGTGCCTGCATACTTGCTAGATCGTGAAGCAACTACTCATGCTAAGGTGCTGAGCAATACAATTAAGCAAAAAAGAAAGAAAGGAGAAAGCTGGTAAATGGGAGGTTCCTCTTCCTCTTCCCTCTTCCCTTGGTCAATGCAATAACCTAAAGAAAGATGTGGAAATCATATTACGAAGAACCACCCTGAAAGTATCAAGTGCCATGTCCAGAATCAATTATCACTGGTCGAAGCCACAAGGAGGATGCCAGTGATGAAACACACATATGCCAACTTGTTCATTCCATTTCAATGAGGATGCCAATGATCACACTTATGCCAAAATTCTGACGTCTGCTTACACATAAAGGCTCCGGTTGGAAGAAGCGTAAGGAACACCTCTATCGTGATTTGTGTTCTTCCTCAAGTAATGCACCTCCCATATCATCTCCTCGCACCCGCCCGCCTGAAGAAACAGACACGTTCACTTGAAGGAATGACAAAACTGCACACAAATTGCACGGAAGTCCATATATTGTTGATGATGACCATGACATACAGTTAAGTGCCAATCTGGAGAATTTGAAGACCCATGTCCACAATATATGCTCAATGCATACACGGAAACCAAAAATGAAAACAATGCCTTGCAGCCAGGAGTCTCGAGAGAAATTGGGGACAAATGAAAACAAGGCCAATAATATGCGAAAATCATAGAATAAAGGGCCACTATGAAACCTTTTCCCAAAATCACAAATAATAGGCACCATTACATCTGTAAATAGAGACTTGACAGTTGATGCTGAAACATCTGAAGGATTGGACTTGCACAAAATACAAAAAGAAATAAACATGCCCGCATGATCAACTAAGTCATGCTAGAAGAAACTTTTCTATACATGGGACTTCAACCTAATCAAAATGTGTTCAGAGCAATATAAATCAAACAGTATGCCCAAATCTCTCAGTACAAATACACATACCTCTAACTCTACATCAAAAATTACCAACATAAACAAGCTAAGAGATATCATCTCATCACTGCAATGAAGTAGTTGCAAGGGCTTCCAGCTACTGGAAGAATACATAAGGCTTTCACAAATAGATCAATAACTACAAATGGCAGATCATTGAATTCTAGTGGCTACATAGCATATAAATAATTTTCCTTCCCGTTCCAAGCTACAAAATAACCTCACGTACTGACGATATCATGTGTATCACTCTTCAAGCTACAGAACAACCTCCCATTACCAAGCCAAGGGAGGAGCTCGTGGCCATTACCAAAGCTCCTCCACAGTAGCAGAGAGGGAGCAGCCGAGGGCGCATTTGCATAGGGAGAGAGGCGACAATGATGGAGTGTTAGGTTTGAGGAAAGTTTAGGGTTTGTATAGCCTTCTATTTTTTAAGATTATTTTATTTTAGGTTGGGACAGGCGGAAAAGAGGGAGGGGGCACGTGGGCCTCATGCGAGGTCCAACGATGCCCCAGGGCCATTTATATATATATAGATATTTGTATATATATTAATAACTTCAAAACGAAGGTAATTATAAAACATCAATTAAAATTATTTTAAAATAACTTTTTATTTTTATTATTTTTATATTTGTTTTTTTTTTATATTTGTTTTCTTTTTATATTTGTTTTCTTTTTAAAACATTTCCTTATTTAAATTCTTTAAAAATAATATAAATTAAGTAAGTTAATTAGGCTTAATTAATGTATAAGTAAAAAAATAAAAAATAAATAAAAATAAAAATTTACAAAAGATTGTTTGACTCCCCGAGAGTCGAACTCATGACCTCCAAGTAGCCAAAGGCCCCACACATTCACACCAACCACTACATCACACATGAGTCTTTACAAATAAATTCTTATACTTA
>ML782488.1:123153-141398 GCA_009831015.1 Picea engelmannii | reverse complement strand
AGATAATAAATGTGTAGGTAAGGAAATAAATGAGGAGAAAGGGCGGTGAAGGAGGGATATGAGCGGAAGAGGGTTTACGGAAGAGGGGATTATCATTCTACTTGGATTTTTGGGGAGGGTTCTTTTGGATTTGGGGGGATTTGCTGGAGAGAGTTTGAGTTGGGGAGTCGGGGAAAGGATCAGTACCGGGGGCACCGGTTTGCTAGAGGTTTTGGGCACGGGGGCCAGGATATCCATATGGTATCCTGGAGCTATGAAGCTGTCCTAGTTGGCAGGGTGGAAACACGGTTTTGGGCAGTGTTTGACACAGTTTTAGCAACGAACAACCAGATCGATAGGGGAATTAGCATCGGGGAGAGGTAATTTATTTATTATGTTAAGTAATTCTTATGCTGTGGATAAAATTTTAATTTTTGTCAAATATCATATGCTCATATGTTGGTGATTGAATTAATTTTGTATGAGAAAGAATTATATGCTAAATCAAATTAAATTTTGTATTTTTACGGCTACTACATCAGGGAAGAAGAGGTGAACCTCATCAATAAGAAATATAACAAAGAGAAAGGGAGGGAGCACCGCCAATATGCGATGGATCGAAGAAAGTGGAAGAAATTCATCCTGTGAAAGGAGTGTGTGTGGTGATGATGAACGCACGAACATTACTGATGTTTTGGCATTGATCACACATACTTCAGAAGTGAGGAAGACATGCGTCAATGAATTTTAGCTGAGGCTCACTAGTGTCAGCCAGGTTCAAAGGGAGGTGGCTTATGTATTGGTGAAGGAATGAATGGCACATCAATGTGAAGGTGGAAGAAGGATGTGCACATCGGTATGCTATGTATCAGTGCAGGAAGAGGGTTTTCGCCAAAGTGCAGATTGTCGAGTAGAAGTGATCCGAGGAGTAACTTAAATGATAAGGTGGGGAGAGTGAGAGAAAAAAAACTTGGGCGTAGCCATTTGTGCAAGGGAGAGAGTGTGAGAGTTTCGATGGGAAGAATTGGAGTGGGGCCTAATTTCTTGTCTTGGAGAGATGCTAAGATGAGAAAATTGGAAGGTTTTTTTGTGTGTGCAACAGTTTCTAGACAAACAACAATAAGCGTTGATAACCTTTCTCTGATACCAAATGAAGAAACGCACCAAAAAATTAATGGAGAAATTAAATTCAACAATAATGCACACATCAGCTCAAAATTTGTCATTACCAAACCATACATTTATGCATAGAGAGGAGATGTGTCGGGAGTCAACCATGTCCTATAATCTCTAAACAATTACTCCTTAATTCTCTCAATAATCTCTCAATTATATTTCTCTAACTCTAATTAGACCTTCGAGATATAACAACTAACAACAATTAATCTAGAATATTTCAAATGCATTATTATTCCAACACCACGTAAGCTCAATATGGAAGATCTGTTGGTAGACAAAGATCAATGGGTCGTCATGGATCTAGGTACTACACCTATAGGGACAACAACATAAGACTACAAAAATTTGGATTGGCAGGCGAAGAGAACAATCTGGTTGTGTCTCTCAGATTCGGTATTACTAAATGTGTCAAGGGAAGCTATAGCCAAGGAATTATGAAATAATTTAGGGGCTTTGAATTAGTCTAATTCATAGGTAAACAAACTATTCCTATTGAAGAAGCTATACAACCTGATAATGAAGGATGGAGACTAGGTTATAGAGAGTTTGAATGACTTCAATACTATAGTGATTCATTTATTGTCTGTTGATATCAATATTTCTGATGAAGATAAGTGTGTTGATTTATTGTTCTTTTTACCAAAATCGTGGTATAGTTTGGTTGTGTTCATAGGTAGCAATGCGACTACTTTAAGTTTCAACGATGTGGTCTCAACCTTGTTGTCGAAGGAGATGAGGAGAAAAAACATGGAAAGCCAAAACATGGATGCCTTATTTGCAAGAGGGCGCTCCTAGATAAGAAATAGAAATAATTCCTCAAGTGGTAGATCTAAATCTAAGAAAATTTCTAAATCTCCCAAGAAATTTGTAAAGGTATGATGGATATGTGGAAAATAAGGTCATTACAAGAAACAATGTAGATCCAAAATTGTTGATAGAGAGAAGGGATATGATGATGCCTCTTCTACAAAAGAAAAAACCTTCATAGATGAAGGAGGGGATGTGTACTTATTTTCTTCAAGAACACATGCATATCACGAGGCATGGTTGGTTGACTCAGGTGCATCCTTTCATATGACTCATCAGAAGGAGTGGTTTTACAAATATGAAAGGTATGATGGGTTAGGAAGGTTCACATTTTCAAAACCACTTCTTGTGAGGAGTCATGTGAAAGGATGTACCTAACTTGACCAACCATGCCTCATGATATGCATGTGTTCTTGAAGAAACCAAGTACACATCCCCTCCTTCATCTGCAGATGTTTTTTCTTCTGTAGAAGAGGCATCATCAAATACCTTCTCTCTATCAACACTTTTGGATCTACATTATTTCTTGTAATGACCTTATTTTTCACATATCCATCATACGTTTACAAATTTCCTTGGAGATTTATATCTTTTCTTAGATTTAGATCTCCCACTTGAGGAATTATTTCTATTTCTTCCCCAGGAGCACCCTCTTGCAAACAAGGAATCCATGTTTTGGCTTTCCATGTTTTTTCACTTCATCTCCTTTGAAAACAAGGTTGAGACCATATCGTTGAAACGTAAAGTAGTCGCATTGCTATCTATGACCACAACCAAACTACACCACAATTCTGGTAAAAAGAACAATAAATCAACACACTTATCTTCATCAGAAATATTAATATCAACAGACAATAAATGACTTACTACAGTATTGAAGGCATTCAAATGATTTATCACCTAGTCTCCATCCTTCATGTAATATGAGAAAGAGTAACAAAACTGCAAGAAGACATACAATGCGTTAGAATAGCCCATAAAAAATAATTCTCTTATAATCCATGTGAACATCAAACATTCTTCTTGAAATAGTTCGCAGCAAAACAACAACACATGCGAGTTCTTCTCTCTATCAAAAGTTGGCCCTGTGAGATTCTCTATATTAATAGTTTCAACAATAGTACATGAAAAATCTAAGTAAAACTCTCCAATTTTAGTTGACACTGTATTCCCAAAGTAGTTCAGAGGTGTACAATGTTTTAAGCACCCAAATCCCCTTCTTTGGGTTCAATTATAGTATTTATTGAGGTTCAATAAGACCTCTGGCCTTTTGTCTCCCTCCGTGACCTTTCATATTCCAATGTTTTCCCTGATACTCTTTGTGATGATGAGTAACAAGGACAACGGTTACATTTCGAATTTGTCTCCTAGTGCTTGGTAGGCCATCATGAATTTTGGCCATATGTACCTTTCTCATCATGAAATCTGGCCCAAGCATGGGAGCATATTCGTCATTCAAGTTTGACAATCGATCTTCATGGAGTTTCTAGATCTCTTCTTCAATCATTTTACTGATATTTTCTTTGCTTCTCCTCCATCATTGCTACATCTTTCGTTATTGCTCCTTTGTCATCTTTAGTTGTAGATTTCATCACGAGAATGTTGAGCATGACACTCCTTCACTCGGTACATGGCACCATTCAACATACAATAGATGAGAGTAAATCCAAATAAACCATCAAGACTAATCATTATAATGAATATAACTGGGGAATTAAATAATTGAAATATCAAGTAAGCTTCCCTGGATTCAATCCCTAGTTCGTCTTCTCATGATTGAGGCACTGCGTTTTCCGAGGCTACAAACAATGTATCAGATATTCATATTGAAAAATTAAGAAAATAAGTTAGGCATTTATTAAAACCTATAACCAAAAATTTGTATATCTCAAAGATACCTTTCCAACGATATAAATAACGCGCAAAATAGATACCTGAGTCAAAATCTATGGTCATTTTACAAAAGGTAGTTGTTTTGGTTTCGGAGGAGTTGGAACTAAATCTTTCGATTTGTCATCGGAGGATTTGTTACTAACTCCTATGATTTTCCATTAGAGAATTTGATACTAACTATTTCAATGCATATTGGAGGATTTGATACTAAATCCTCTGATTTTCCATCGGAGGAGTTGATACTAACCCTTCTGATGCACATTGGAGAAGTTTGAATGAACTCCTCTGATTTGCATCGGAGGCCAAGTCATGAACCTCATCAGGTGAAAGATGGAGGTTGAGATATGAAATTCGTCGAATGATCGTGTTGGTGCACACTCATCTAAGCTCTCTGCGTAAGCGGTCGTTACAAATTCGAATCTTAGACTTTATCTCTGTATCATTTTCATGGGTGTGTGGTGGACTCACTAAGCTCAAATAATCAAATGGGTTTGGTTTCATATGATGGTGCTTGGTTTGATTCTAGTTTAAATAAGTTCAAAAATATTTTAATTTAAGTAATTAAAGGATTAAAGAATTATTTTCAAAAAGGGGCTCCTTTGTCTCCCACTCTACCTCACCTTTCATCACATGACATGGTTCAATTAAATATTATATGATAAAATATTGGGCATGAGGGGAAGAGGGTGGCATGCCATGCCCCTTCTCCTTTCCACTCCATGAAAACCCTCTTATTTAATCAAGGGTAAAGGGGGAGGGGTGGTATGACTAAGCCCTCTCTCTATGTTTCGTAACACATGGTCTTACATATGGAGGGGGGCTCGTGCCATGGAGGGGGTCATGGGTCATGCCCCCTGCATCAATCCAAATGTGAACTAGAACAAACCAACACAACATAAAACCATTTTAACCTCAGTTCTTTTGAAATCAATGCTCATCATCGCAAGTTCTCCGCATAGATCAGTGAAGTTAGTATTAAGTCTCCCGCGTGCATTGATGGGGTTAATAGAAAGTATGTCGAGTGTGTTCATAGGACTTAGTATTAAGTTATCCAAATGGTCGATGGGGTTGACAAAATGTATGTCGAGCATGGAGGACTTAGTATAGGTTTAAAAGTTTTGAAAGGGACATTCATATTTTAAAAAGGGATAACATGGAGGGGGCACGTGGGCCATGGGCCCTCCCCTCCACCTAACTTACCAACCTTTCCATGTGCTTTGTATGAACCAACTAGACCTTCTTTTTTTTAAACGATATTTTAATTATTAAACTTTGAACTTATTTAAAAAATCAAAATGAAAATTTTTAAATTTTAAATCTAAATCAATAAATTTAAATAAAATTATTTAAATTAAACGATTTTAAAGTGAAATGAATCTTAATTTCTTTAATGCAAATTGATATGTATGAGAAACAGAGGGTACCGATTAGTAATCTTGTTGAAGGAGGTCTTAACACAAAAATCTCATAACTTATTCATACAATGTATGATTTAGGTACCATTTTTTGCAATGTAGAGAGCACGAAGAGACACTCTTAGAAAAATAATTTATCATGTTATTCAACCACTTCATTAGCACCACGACTAATGAGGCTAGTTTGGGAGAGAACTTCCTATTGTTTGTTGTGTCACTTTTGGGCTTCATATTTTGATTATGTGAGTTGCATTGGAATCTTAACGTAAAAAATCATACAATTAACCTATTTCAGAGATGAAAATATCACTTTGGAGGACACCTAAAAATGCTCTCAAAGGTGTTTTTAATGAAAGTTTGGGTCAATTTTCTGTTGCTGCTTCACCCAAATTAGATTCCATCATTTGTTGGGTCATGTGTGATGTAAAAGATCTTGATTCACCCATTGATACTGAGGTTATATGTCAATAGCACAAAGTTATAAATCCTCCAAAACAACCAACTGACTTCCATTGTACTTAGTACTGTCTGGGAGCTAAAAGGACCAAATTTCTCCCGAAGTGCATTTCAAAGTTGTCACAAGACCAATAGGTGTTTTGATTAACCCGTATGATGATAAGTGAGGCTTTCACAATAAATATTTAGTCATAACATCAGGAAACACAAAGCAATCAAGCTAGTATGGCATGTGCAATTAAATTTATCGAGGACCCAATAAACTTAATTACGATTGCAATATGAAGTGGATCAAGTGAGATCGGAAATCAATGAATAGACAAATAAATAGCCATGAAGAGAATAGTCATTGGAGATGTTAGGAGAATGACTGATGAGCGCAGCAAGAAGGGATCCAAGCTAGGAGGGGAATGAAATAGGACTCAATACAAAATTGGGCTACGTTGACCTGATCAATGTTGGTGAGAGGGAGAAGACTATCATCAATGTGCTTGATGATGATGAGAGTTTGACATCCTCCCATTAACGCATTTGATAAAGGAGAGGGAAACTTGTCGACAGGTGGCGCATAGGGGAATAAGAGGTGAACCTCGTCAATAAGCAATGTAACGAAGAGAAAGGGAGGGATCATCGCCAATATGCGATGCATCGACAAAAGTGGAAGAAAGTCAACCGATGAAAGGAGTGTGCATGGTGATTATGAACATGAAAACACTACTGATGTATTGACATTGATCACACATACTTCATAGGTGAGGAAGACATGTGTCAATAAATTTTAGTTGAGGCGCACTAGCATCAACCAAGTTCAAAGGGAGGTGATTTATGTATTGTTGAAGGATTCAATGGCGCATCAATGTGAAGGTGGAAGAAGGATGTGTGCATTGGTACGCTATGTATCAGTGAAGGAAGAGGGGTTTCACCGAAGTGCAGATCATCGGGTAGAAGTGATCCGAGAAGTAACTGAAATGATAAGGTGGGGAGAGCAAGAGGAAAAACACTTGGGCATATCCATTTGTGTGAGGGAGAGAGTGTGAGGGTTCCGGTGGGAAGAATTGGAGGGGGGCCTAATTTCTTGTCTTGGAGAGATGATAAGATGAGAAAATTGGGAGTTTTTTGTGTGTGTGCAAGCGTTTCTAGACAAACAACAATAAGCGTTGATAACCTTTCTCTAATACCAAATGAAGAAACACACCAAAAAATTAATGGAGCAATTAAATTCAACCATAATGCGCACATCAGCTCAAACGTTTTCATTACTAAACCATAATTTATACATAGAGAGGAGATGTGTCGGGAGTCAACCATGTCCTATAATGTCTCAAAAATTACTCCTTAATTCTCTCAACAATCTCTCAATTATATTTCTCTAACTCTAATTAGACCTTTGAGATATAACAACTAACAACAATTAATCTAGAATATTTCAAATGCATTATTATTACAACACCACGTAAGATCAATATGGAATATTTGTTGTTAGACAAAGATCAATGGGTCGTCGTGGATCTACGTAATACACCTACAGGGACGTCAACATAAGACTAGGAAAATTTGGATTGGAAGGCGAAGAGCACAATCTGGTTGTGTCTCTCAGATTCAATATTACTAAATCTATCAAGGGAAGCTATAGCCAAGGAATTATGAAATAAGTTAGGGGCTTTGAATTATTCTAAGTCACAGGTAAACAAACTATTCCTATGGAAGAAGTTGTACAACCTGAGAATGAAGGATGGAGACAAGGTGATAGAGCATTTGAATGCCTTCAATACTATCGTAATTCATTTATTGTTTGTTGATATTAATATTTCTAATGAATATAAGTGTGTTGATTTATTGTTATTTTTACTAGAATCGTGGTATAGTTTGGTTGTGGTCATAGGTAGCAATGCGACTACTTTAAGTTTCAATGATGTGGTCTGTTGGCCCTTAACCAAGTTTTGGAGAACCTTGGTCACGTTTGACCAGTTTTGGGACTTCGACAGGCTGGTCGAAGGTGGAGTGCAAGGCGAAGCGGAGATCACGGGATATCAACCCCTTCTTTGGGCATTTTTGGGTTTAGTGTTTATGTAACGGGTATGGGATGTCGGCCCATGGGTTTACCCATGCCTTGGCCCCTTTTGTAATTTATAAATAGAAAGCTAGGCGATGTAAGATATATAACACTAGGTGTAAGAGAGAAGTGGTGCTAAGTGCTATATTGTGTTGAGTGCAAGTGATTAGTTGGATCTATGTGGCTGAGTTAGCTTTGTGCATACTGTGTGCATGAGAACTTGCAGAGCTAAGTGCAAGTGACTGTAAAGATACTTTATGTTGTAACCTAGCTCGGGAAGGAGGGTCTGGTGAGGTGTGTGCAGATCTCCTATCCTATGCGGAGTGGGTTCTTGTGGCTCTGTGCTTGTAGAATATTGAAATAAGACAATAAAGAAGATAAGAGTTGGTGGACGTAGCCCCACACTAGGTGAACCACGTATATCCTGTGTTGTGGTTTCTTTGTGCATTATAGTTGTTATGTTATTGATGTGATGTATGCTTAGTGTAGTGATATATGTTAGATGCATCTGATATAGTAGCTTAGTTCTTAGTAATGTGAATGAATGCTAGATCTGATCTATTTCTATATGCTAAGTGCTTGGATGTATTAGATCTTGTTGAATACTGCGCTGCTTTGTAACCAGGGTTTTGATCTGCGATGTGAACAAAGGTTAAATACTAATGAATATTAACTTCTAAGTTCTCTGTTAAGTGTTGTAATCACATATATGTGTCCTAGCTAGGTTGTAGACACTTGAGTCCTGCAACAACCCCTACCTCTACCTCCAGTGAGACTTCATATGATTCGCAGGTGTTGACGAAAGGGCTGGTAGTTAGGGTTTTTTTGATGCGTTGTTGAAGTGTTGAACCCTAGGTCTATGCCTGTGCCGACAAATGGTTCTGTTGCCAAGACCTGAAACTGTGATTGATGGGAACTGAATAAAAGAAAGATCTGTGCGTAGATATGTTGCTTTAGTTCATAGTATTCTACTTGACTATGAAGCTCTGTGCTAAAAAAGGAATCAAATCTAAAGAAAAGAGGTAAGATCTTAAAGTTTTGTGCTCTGAGAAAGGTAAGATAAGTGAAAATTTTTGTTTCGAAAGAATGGATATAGGTATGTCTAATAGATTTTGTCCTAGTCTAAAAACTAGGGCACAACTAGAAGAAAGAAGATTGGATATGAGTAGATTTGATAAGAATAGTGAAATATATGTTATTCCTATGCATAGAAAGAATGTTTGGACTAACAAATGGATGCAGGATCCTAGAAAGAATTTTTTGCAGGTTAGTTACTGTGATCCCAGTGCACAGCACAGGAAATGTTGGGGGTCATTTAAAAGAAAGATAGGATTAACTCTTTGCTATAGTCGTAGAAGACCGGGACATATTGCTAAGGAATTCCTTGGTAGAGGTCCTAGTTATCTTTTCTACAAAGCTATGGACCATAATTTTTTGTATTTCCCTAGAATGATTGCTAAAGTTGAAAAGATGAATATGAGACAAGAAAATCATGAGACAGGACAAGAAACTAAGGATATGTTAGAACCCTAGAAAGAATCAGAGATTGTATTATTACAGATGAAAGAAACCCTGAATGATCACAAAGATATCAACTTATCAGAGACCTTAAAAGATAAGGAGTGCATAGAAACAATAATAGGAGACTTTGACATAGACTGTGTTCTGGATGAAGAAACACAGGTGAATATCATGACAAAAAGAACTTGGGAAATTTTGGGAAATCCTACTATGGATCCTTCATTGGAAGGAATAGGATTATTTAGAGGAAAGTTGATAACCCTATGTGGAAGACTTACCCAGACATCTATGAGTGCTCATGGAACTTCGACAAAAGAAGAATTGGATATCATTAAGTTTGTTGAGAACAACGCCCCATTTTCTATTTTTCTAGGAAAAACCTGGATTGAGAAAGATCGGATACAAAGGAAACAAGAAGAGGAGGATCTAGAACAGAAAAAGAAAGAACTAATATATTTCATGGCTAGGAGAATAACGCACTTATTGGAATAAAAAGAGGACCATTCGAATCTACTAAGGACCAAATATCTGGATGTCAAATTTGAAAGAACACATGAAGACTGGAAACACCTGTCTGTACAAGAGAGTAGAGCACCTACCCCAGAAAGAGAAGAAGTATTACCCTCGAACCCTATGAAAGACCCTCCACAGTGCAAATTTACTATGCCAAGAGGAGATAAGAACAAAAATGGAAAGAGGAAACCCGTGACTCAGATTACAGGAAAGAAAGACAGAAAGCTCAGTAAGAAAAAAGCAAAATTAGAAAAATTACAGGAAGTTCTAGGGAGGACTTTGTAGAAGGAACGTTTGTAGAACTGAAACTTTGTCAGGATATCAGAACAAAAAATATTGGCACTTCACCACGGTGAAGAAATATGACCGTTGGAGGCATCCCGACTGTTATCCTGACACTCCAGAATGGCTCGAACCACAGTTATGGCCAGAAAGATCACCATTAGACCATTGGGACCACACCATAACGGAAATATTTGCATTGATTGAGGAATTCCTACCCCTTGGAGGAGTCCATTACGATGTTGTCTATTTATCCCGTCGAGCATTGCACCGAGAACACCTTTTCCAATTGTGATTATTTGAGCCCACAAAGAACTAGTTCCTTTCACGCAGTGCCTATTAAGAGCTCTCCACCCATTCTGTTACCGTTATTGTTTGTTCACCGACCTGCGATACCTGATCTCGAGCATGCATGTCGGGTGACTTCAGCGAAGTAGAGAAATCCATCGAAGAGATCCTCATAGACCTCATGGCTGAGAAGGTCATGTCCATAAGAGTCCAAGCATCATCGATGAGACGAGTGCAAGCATCCCCATTGACTGTTCATGGATCTGGACCATCCCGAGCTGCGACAGAGAAACGAACCAAGCATCGTGATGAATTGGCGAATGCAAAGCTCATCCCATCTATCCTGCCTAAGTAAATCCCACCTCTGGTTGGCGTGGTGAGTCGTGACAGTGTCCCGAGGGACTTCGACTACACCTTGATTACTGTGTACCTCCCGAAGGGGATACGCGTAGTAGGACCACATTTAGGACAAATCATGACGTTGAATATCAATGAATTCAACTTGGCAGATCGAAAGAACCATGGAATGCTCACCCCACACAAGTATTTGACTAGGACCAAGGGGAAGAAGTCCAATATCATCCCCCCAACCATGGACTATGGACATCGTGAGGTTCACTACCTAAATGTGATGAAGATACCACACTTTGGAAGGCATCAGGAGGTTAATGCATGCATTAAACTCTTGTTGTCTTGCTTCCATGGTGGTTCTGTGGTTGGATAGACACATCACCGTAGATCTGGCATTGATCCATCAGATCACCAGATTAAGCATGCAAGGACTAGACCCACAAGAATTTTGTCCAGGGAAGGCTGCATATCGCGCCCTAGTGCAAAAAATTAAAGATACCTATGGCGATGTGGAAAAGGGGAAGCGAGGCTACAAGGTAGCTTCCATTAAGAATGGTGTAGTGCGCCTAGCCTGCCAGTTGATTGTTGGTAAGCTAGTAAGGAAGAACAAACCCACGCAGGTCACAGGGTTCATTGTTGACCTTGTGGGAAAATGCGTGGAAGGGCTAGAAATGAACTGGGAAAGCTACCTCTTCAACTAGTTAGAGAAAGACTGCTGCGAAGCTCATGATCAGGGCTACGAGTTCCACTTTAGTTGGCTATTGATCCTCATCGCTTTCATTGCTTGGGAAATGTCGGAAGGTGTGACCTTCCCTAAGATTGAGCCATCAAAACCCTCAGCTGGGAATTTCACCACGCTCTGGTATTCAAGCGACATGGCGAAACAATGGTAGTCAAACACGGTGTTCCATACCTACTACCTGCAGTTGAAGAGGGCTATTGAGGCTTTCCCTCAGATGATTCCAAACACCTTGCACAGGTTCAGACCATTTGTGAAGTTTCACACAGATAGAAATTTTATTTATATCACTGCGCATGGAGATGAACACAAAGAAGAGATGCAAAGTTACTATAAAATCACATAGGAGGACATGGAAGAAATCACTAAGTAATGTCCTGCAGAGTTCCTTATACCAGTCGACCAGGTAGAACTTTCCAACCCCGACATCATCAGAAGTCTTATGGTTACTCGTGAAGAGTATGATGCACCCAGTAGTAGCAGAAGGAAGAAAAAGGAAGAGGTACAGGAGCTGAATAGTGCATCAGAAGAGACTGCTTCAGACTTACTTGAAGGGGGAGGTGATGATGAAGTAGACAAAGAAGAGGAAAAAGAAGAATAAGACAAGAAGAAACAAGACGAAGTAACACCGCCCAGGGATCCTATTGATGAAGCTGAGACCTCCAAGAAAAGAAAGGTTTCCCCCACAAAACATACATTGCAAAAGAAGTCCAAAGCTAATAAACCACAGATGTAGACTGTGCCCATGATGGATGACATAGATTTCATCATCGCCGCTATCTCAGATACCTCAGAAGATATCTTACAGCGCAATGAAGCAAAATAAGAGACCATGTATGAAAGAATTGAAGCAGATATGAAAGGGGTACATAAAGCCCTCTACTCCAGTCGCACAGTATCTACTGTTCTCCCATCATCAAAAGGAACAGAGTTGGGAGATGAGCCTGCCCAACTACACTGAATAGCAGATGCGACCAAAGCTCACCTTCGTCATGTTCATGAAGAAAAATAACAGGCCACAAAGGCCTTAAAGAAAGAAAAAGAGGAAGCCATAGATCAACGCTGGGTTGCACAATAGGAAAAAGATGACATCCAAGCCAAGTTTGCAGAGGATAGAGTGTAGATCTAGAAGGAGAAGGAACAACTACTCGCAGAGAAGATTGGAGTTAAAGAAGCAGTCACTAGATCACTTCGCTCGATGATGGGCTTAGAATAGATGGAAGAAGACCCAGTGCAAATCCAAGT
This sequence comes from Picea engelmannii, assembly GCA_009831015.1. NCBI lineage: Eukaryota > Viridiplantae > Streptophyta > Pinopsida > Pinales > Pinaceae > Picea > Picea engelmannii. The sequence goes on along the minus strand of ML782488.1, from coordinate 128,677 downwards.
AGGGAAGCTTACTGAAGCCATTCAGCAGCTCCAACAAAGGGTAGCAGAAATGGAGTTACAAGCAGTGCCAACCACTCCACAAGAAGTGCGAGACCAGAGAGAAGAAACTGCCTAAAGCATAGTCCAGAGAATCAAGTCATTGGCCTTAGAATGTAAACAGATCAACAGTTGAAGTGCGCAGATTTATGAGCGCCTTTTAGAGAACCTTAAGCTAAGGACACTGGAGTCATGAATTTAGGAGGCCAAGAAGCAAGAAGCAATGGTGCAAGCATAGTTTAAGACACTACCAGCGGTCGAGAGGATGAAATGATCCTAGCAAAAATGCATAGTCCAACAACAAATCCATGCCATACAGAGTAAGGTCATGTAAGTGACTCAACAAATCTAGCCAGTGCAGGATGCAGCTTGCATACTTTTTGAGGAGATTGAAGGATGAGGTGCAGAACTGGAACAAGTGGTCACCAGAGTGGAACAACGCTTGGAAGGACCTGTGACGGATAAGGTTATTCAAGAGTTTGTTGAGAAGGAGGCTCTGGAGAAGCAACAGGTCGAGGCATATTGAGCTAAGATCGAGGCATTTGAGGTAGAGTTACCCAGATCAGAGTGACTCGGGATGAGTCATAAGTGAGTGTTGGGGGCCTGTTGGCCCTTGACCAAGTTTTGGAGAACCTTGGTCACATTTGACCAGTTTTGGGACTTCGACAGGATGGTCGAAGGCGGAGCGCAAGGTGAAGCGGATATCATGGGATCTCGACCCATTCTTAGGGCATTTTTGGGTTTAGGGTTTATGTAACGGCTATGGGATGGAGGCCCATGGGTTTACCCATGCCTTGGCCCCTTTTGTAATGTATAAATAGAAATCTAGGTGATGTAAGATATATAACACTAGGTCTAAGAGAGAAGTGGTGCTAAGTGCTATATTGTGCTGAGCGCAAGTGATTAGTTGGATCTATGTGGTTGAGTTATCTTTTTGCATACTGTGTGAATGAGAACTTGTAGAGCTAAGTGCAAGTGACTATAAAGAGGCTTTGTGCTGTAACCTAGCTCATGGAAGGAGGGTCTGGCAAGGTGCACGTAGATCTCCTGTCCTATGCAGAGTGGGTTCTTGTGGCTATGTGCTTGTAGAAGATTGAAAGAAGACAATACATAAGAGAAGATTTGGTGGACATAGCCCCACACTAGGGTGAACCATGTATATCCTATGTTGTGGTTACTTTGTGCATTATAGTTGTTATGTTATTGATGTGATGTATGCTTAGTGCAGTGATATATGTTAGATGCATATGATATGGTAGCTTAGTGCTTAGTAATGTGAATGAATGCTAGATATGATCTATTTCTATATGTTAAGTGCTTGGATGTATTAGATATTGTTGAATACTATGCTTCTCTGTAACTAGGGTTTCGACCTGCGATGTGAATAAGGGTTAAATACTTATGAATGCTAACTGATAAGTTCTCTGTTAAGTGTTGCAATCATAGATCTGTGTCCTAGCTAGGTTGTAGACACTTGAGTCTTGCAACCACCCCTGCCTCTACCTCGGGTGAGACTTCATCTGCTTCATAGGTGTTGCCGAAAGGGGCGGTAGTTAGGGTTTTGTTGGTGCATTGTTGAAGAGTTGAACCCTGGATATGCCCCTGCACCAACAAATGGTTTGTTGAAGGAGATGAGGCGAAAAAACATGGAAATCCAAAACATGGATTCCTTATTTGCAAGAGGGCGCTCCTAGGGAAGAAATATAAATAATTCATCAAGTGGGAGGTCTAAATCTAATCAAAGATCTAAATCTCCCAGGAAATTTGTAAAGGTACAATGGATATGTAGAAAATAAGGTCATTACAAGAAACAATGTAGATCCAAAAGTGTTGATAGAGAGAAGGGATCTGATGATGCCTCTTCTACATAAGAAAAAACCTCTGCAGGTGAAGGAGGGGATGTGTACTTGGTTTCTTCACGAACACATGCATATCATGAGTCATGGTTGGTCGACTCAGGTGCATCCTTTCATATGACTCCTCACAAGGAGTGGTTTTGAAAATATGAAAGACGTGATGTTTTTCTAGGAGATTACTCAACAACCAAAATCGTAGGATGAGGAAAAGTCAAGTTGAAGCTCTTGGATGGTAATATTATAACACTCCTTGGTGTTATACACATCCCAGGACTGGCCAGGAGTTTTATTTCTATAAGAAAGATGGATGATGCAGGTGTAAAAATAATGTTTGAAAAGGAAAACTACATGATGGTTCGAGGGGAAATGGTTTTTTTCAAGGGCGTTCAGATTGGAATTATATATAAGCTTATGGTAAGCACTAGTAGTGACGGATGAAACAATTCCATTGTTCATGAGATTGGAGATTAAGAAAGAAAAACTCCTACAACCTTTGGAGAAAATACTATGATGTGGCATTGAAGACTAGGGAATATCAGAGAGAAGAGAATTCAAGTACTACATGGTAAAGGTATGGTTCAAGGTATGCTTAGTTTCTTTCTGGATTTTGATTCATGTGAACATTTATTATATGGGAAGTAGAATCATATATTCTCCGCAAGTGCTACGAGGGAAGATGAAATATTACAATTGGTGCATAGTGATGTGTTTGGACCTATGTCAGTTTCGTCATTGGGTAAATCTGTGTATTATGTCTCATTTATAGATGACTTCTTGAGGAATACATGGATTTATTTCTTTAGGAATAAATGTGAAGTCTTTGATAAATTTACATAGTTCAAGGCTCTTGTGGAGAATCAGATAGAGAAGATAATTAAGGTGTTGAGGATAGATAATGGTGGAGAATTATGCGGAAATGAATTTGAATAATTATATAAGAAATATGGTATATCAAGGAAAAAGAATACTCCATACACACCTCAATAGAATCTAGTTGCAAAAAGGATTAATAGGACGTTGATGGAAAAAACAAGGAGCATGCTTAGTGGTGCTAGGTTAGGAAGGGAATTCTAGGCAGATGATCCAAGTGGATATGAGAATGCTAAAAACTTGATAGTCTAAAATAGTGATGGAAATGACTCCATTGCATAGAGACTGACAAGATATTTTCAACGCAACTTGAATGGACTCAAACAAATGTCATATGAGGAAGATATGGCCTTCTGAAGTTTTGGCCAAACATGGAAAATGATGACAGGGCTATCACGTGGCATCACTGGAAGGATGAAACTTGGTAGTATGGATGGATACATGGTAGTACAGATCCTAATGTGGAACTGTACGAGCATGACACATGGACTGTATGGATATTGACATGGACTATACGGATGCTGATTTGGCACTATATGAACAACTGACCTGGCAGTACGATAGGTTGACATGGCAGTACAGGTGGAAATATTGTAGGCTGATGTGGTAGTCTGAATGGGATTACATTGACTGACATAGCAGGTCAACGTAGTCTTGACTGTACGTGGATGTGGTAGGTGACTGTGTGTTGACGTGGCAGATGACTAGGCATGTGACTATGCATTTAGGTGGACCAATTAGAGTGTGCCATGTGGCACCAAAAATCGAGCCAAAAGGGCCTTATCAAATCCAAATATGTTTTTCGATGGGAATCAAACCCGATACTTCCATGGTGTAAAACCAACAGAATAATCCTTGGACCAATAGTCGCAATTGGTATACATATGGCACATTCTATTTTTAAACTTTATTGTAACTAATATACCAAAATGAGAGTGTGTCAACCGAGGTTGACCCCATGACCACTAGGTCAATGACCCAACAACTTAACCAATGTGCCAAGGTAACCACTTGGTATTATTAGGGGAACATTCTATTTATAAAGTGATTGTTGTAACAATACACCAAAGGGGGGTGAGGACTGCGGGTTCGACCCCATGACCTCTGCATGGATATTCAAATGTTTTGACGAATGCACCAACCAATTTTGTTGATTAATCCAATGATGAAATAATATTTAAGTCTTATTAATGTTCCAATGGGAATATAATGGGTCGGGTTGGGTTTGAACGTCCAACCTCCACTATATAAACTCAAAGCTTTGCCATTGCACCACAAGGGTGCTATATTGTCGGAACTCTGAGCTGATTTCTATTCTGTGTGTGCTATGTTGCCAAGAACTTTGAGTCGAGTTATATTTTACAAGGGATTCTTGTGGCTAGAACTCTGAGTCAAGTTCTTTTATGCTGTGTTTTCAGTCCTTATTGGAAGTATGCAATTTGTAAAGATTGTTTTATGAAGCTTTTTGAGGAGGATTTTGAGAGGAGTTCTTGGAGAGCCTTGAGAGTCTTTATAATCTCATTGAGAGAGACAAATCAAGGAATTTGATTAAAAATGTGGTATTTTTGTATGATTTAATTCAGTTCCATTGAGAATCTATGGGACTCATAGGGTGTTTATAGTCAAAAGTCTTAGTTTTCTGAGGCAGAGTAGAAATTCAGTTCCAGGATGGGTCAATGTGTAATGTAGTTCCATTGAGAATCTATGGAACTATAGAGTGTTTACAGTAAAACGTTTTATTTTTTTGAGGTGGATATGATGGTGACATCCACACTTGAGTTCTTTGTAGCAAATCAAAAGGTATTTATTCAGATAGCCTTGTAATTCCTAGGATGGAACAACGAGCCACAATTTGTGAGAGCTCTTAGAGAAAGAGGATATCCACTTTATGTGAGAGTCTTATGCCTTTGTAGATGAGTCCCAGGTTGGGAGAATGAAGTCTTTTCAAAGAATAATTAATGAAGAAATTTGTAGATAAAGCCAACCTAGAGACGTAGACAAAATATTTGGTGAACTCTGTTAACAACTTGTGTAATGTGCCATTTGACTTGTTGTTTTTCTTACTTCACTTAATTTCAACATTTTAATTCCAAAAGTTAATTGTGAAAATTAATGAAGTCTTGTTAAGTAAGTGTATTCACATGATAGATGCAAATAGTCAGTAATGGTCATAATTCTCGAATCGGGCTGGATGTTAATGTATGTTTCAGAGTTAATTTGACATCTAAGGATTTTTGGATCAACAAAGGAAGTGAGTATTGCATGTTACTTGGTAAATCGATCACCGTCATCAACATTGGATAACAAAACTCCACACAAGTATGGACTGGTAAGAAACCCTCTCTTACACATCTTAGGGTATTTGGTTGTGATGACTATGTACACGTTCCAAAGGAAAATAGAAGTAAGCTAGATAAAAAGGCTGAAAAGTGTATCTTTATTGGATATAAATATGGTTTGAAAGGTTATAAGATTTGGAACCTGTTGATGGGTCCTAAATCCCTTTAACACAACAACAGGAACCAAACCTGCCACCAAGGCCCAATTAGATGTTAGATAAACAGGACCGCGGAGCAATAAAATAAAACAAATGCAGAAACAAAACACAGAAGACATACGATACAAGAGAGACACAGATTTACGTGGTTCACCCAGTGTGGGCTACGTCCACCAGAGAAATTGCCAGGTCCTTCCTTTATTATTATCCAGCAAATGAAGGGATACAACCTATAGCAAAACCCGTTGTAACTTCCTCTTCTTTC
>ML782488.1:87675-123103 GCA_009831015.1 Picea engelmannii | reverse complement strand
AACATAATCTCTACCGTTAGATCTGCGACCTTATAATGAACGGTCCAGATTTACAATGAAATTACAATATACTTTTACAAGGCAATTTTTTCTTCGGGGGCTTCGCCCCCGAACCCCAACTGGGGGCTCGCTTGCCCCTAGACCCCCCAGTCGAGGGGATGGACCCCCCGGACCCCGCAGAGGGGGTACCCCCCCTCTGCACTCCCCCGCGTGGAAGAGTGTACATACTTATGGGGTGTAAATACTTCATGGGGTATAAACACGGCTGAAAGCAGGGACCTCTGAATCAGGAAGATAATCAGGCTCCACAACCAACATTAGACTCTGCAGCGTTTAATGGTGGAATGGTTCTCCAGCTCTAGCGATCCGACCGAAATAATCGATGGGATTTGCGTTTTCTTGTGAAGGTTCTCTCCTTCGGTTCAGACATTCTCTTTTTGTATATTCTCTTAGGTAGGACTGATATAAGATGGAAAGCCAGTATAAACCAACTAGGCAACAAATGGGAACAAATTTAACTACTGGAGAAGAGGTTGGGCTTGAGATAACCCTTACAGCCTAGCATGCAGACAATGATCATATATCACAGGCCTAGTACTAATACATTAACCATGTGAATATTCCAATTACCGACTGAGATACAAATTATCATAAGAAAACATGCATGCGATAAACAACGGTAAGCAAAATAATTCACTCAACTCTAATCATCAATCACATAATAACACAAAGATTCATTTTCATCATTAAAGAAAGAACTGTAAAACATTGCATCAGATAACTTATCAATAGATTTAATAGATCTTACTCATTACAACATCCATTCATGAGATGAAATAGGAAATAGTTCTTCTCCACATCCAATCATACACACATTTGATGAAAACATACACTTGTCTCTGGTCCCGAAGGACTTCTCAATTAAAGGAAGCTCCAAAATAATTCTTAACAAAGCCAAAAATGAGAGTTTCTTGCAACAACCATCGACCCTTAACTAATCGGTCGATGCTCTTATTTATAACCTAGAATTAACTAAAAATAACATCTAAAGTATAGATAATCAAAACAAAATTCACCACATGGAGTTCACTCCTATGAGTCTTCTTTGAGTCATCTCGAGATATCACTTAAGAGGGTGACTCTTATTGTACTCTGACCATTGGATAGACAAATCCTTGCAGGCATTTGCATATGGGGATCCAATTTGTTCCATTGGGTCCGAGTGAATCTCCCTTATCTCTACCGCATGTGCTCGATACTTGACTATACTAGAACTTAACTGTAGTATCACAGCCTGAGATTTGGTCGGATATTCCATAAACTGTCGCACTTGACCTGGCGCTGTGTCTGTCACCTTTGATAGTTCTTCGACATATGATGAATCTTGCTGAGTGTGCGATTTGAGTATGTCGCGCAAGTCGACGAAGTCATCGAGTGTGTCGAACTCAGAGATTCCAATATCCCTTATTTCCTTGTTGATTTCGACTCAGCTCCGCTCGCACTTGGCCCACTTTCCTTGAATCTCCTGAGTCATTCTCGCTCAATAATCAGAGGCATCTTTCCTATAATTAGACTGCATATAGAGAAACACTTGGTAAAATACATGTATAAAGTGTAAGCATGAATAATCTAGACTGGTGGATACCTGTAAAGCTTGTTAAACCTAGTTATTTGATACTTATGGGATCTATGCAACTTTCAAATTGCTTTCTCCACTTCTGTTCACGCCATCATTTTTTCTCTAGTTAGGGTGGGTCTTAGTCGGGTTACATCCGCATTCCACAACATGAAAGATCAGGTACAAAATAATATGAGATTTGAAGTCACGCCAGTGGTCGGTTGGCCCTTGGATTTGGGAAAGGATGTCAGAATCAAACATGTGTTGAGAGTACGAGTAAGTTCCAAAAGAGTCAGGTCCTGTCATAAGGGAAGTCGTTAGGCACCCTAGGTCAAGGCAAGTTGTTTAAACAGAAGTTGCATCAGAAAGTGTAGCCACCATCATCAGCTCATCATGGAGGTTGGGGGAATGAAAAATCATGACGATCGTACCACACACGCTCTGCAACTCCTATCAGCTGTATCTCACATGCCCTAGAATGTACTCGTCATGCGGATGTGCCACATAAAATCTTTAGTTTGCTCCAAAACATCCAATCGCCATGAATTCAGTCTTCCCTAACATGTTTCCACCCACTTCCCACTCTGTTATAAATTCTGGATGTTCTGCATGTGTTTTACTCACTAGCCGAGCTTATGCATTGTTGGTAGTTCGTCTTGCGAGCCCAGACTGATCAAGTATTCTGCTTTCGGCCCTTGCCAAGTTCCCCGTGCATAATACAGATACGTGTCGCAAAATGGGAACCCCTCAAAACATAAGAAGGGGCACGAAAAGCAGCAAAAGTTCCAGGCTTGAGTCCCAAAGCGCCTGGTATTCGTTCTTACTCACAATGGGCACTCCCAAGGTTTCAAAGGGAGGTTCCTACCTATGCGTAGAACCGATGATATCACACCATGCGAAGGCCGAAGTGGAATAAGTTATGCCAGAAGGAAGTACGTTTGAAGACATGCCTCCCCAATAGAAGATACCCCAGAGAAGGGGAAGGACAAGGAAGAATAAGGAAGCTAGGGAAACCCAAATCCCAAGCAAGTCGTGCACAAGATTGATTGTCAAGGAATTACTTATGCGTGCTATCCGACTAGATCCTGTCAAAGTCATAAGTCAGAGAATTGGGATCAGAAGGAGGAGGACAGATGCCATAGGTTCTAATATTCTATATCTGACTCAACAGATTAAACAAGAACAACTCACCATTTCCAAACTCTACCAAGAAAATAGAGAATTACAACAACAGTTGGCGGAAAATACCCTTGAAGTGTCAGTATCACGAGGTCGTGAAGGGAACGTGTCATGGCTCAAGAGATAGCTCTGGGAAGCGCAAGATACAATAATGAAGTTGCATGAAGCACAAAGGGCGTCGAAATAACAGAATATGAAATACCCGCACAGACCTTGTCAGCACGCAGAAGATCCATGATTAACTAACTCTATTTTGTATTCTCAAATGTGGCACAAATCTTGGTAGTATTGAAGATTTTTCATGTTTTTAACGTAAACCAAGTTGTTTGGCCAACTAGTGTAGACAATGTCTATTTTATGTAATTTGAGCTTGATTGAAAATTAATATAAAAGTCCTGAAACTTTGATGAAAGAATTCTAGCTGTAGCGGTTGGATGTATAGTTTCTTTTCTTTGTGTATGTATTTCTTGTGTTTTCCATCCATATCTTTTCTGTTTGATTCAGAATGTATTTTTGAGCCTGGGATTCCCTGCATAGCACCCCTTGTTTGCGCCATTCAGAAAAACTATATTTCCTCCAAGCTAACTCCGCATTCATCCTCGGTGGTTCTCCGAGTTGCTTTGTGTGTTTTTGTCCCCAAATCTTTGCAATTCAATTCATCGTGGGTTGATGACAAAGGCGCGGAGGGTGATGTGTTCTATCGATAAATTCAAATGGTCATTTTGAAAAACCTCCTCCATCGATCAATTTCATCATATGGTGTTTACGTGGAGAGACTAGCTTGGGACAAGTGGTAATGAAAACCAGTGACTTAACTCGCGAGTTTTAGTTGGATTCAGGACTTTCCTCCAGTTGTGCGTTCTTAAATTAAACCTGGGATTGCTGATGCCGAAAAAGGTGTCGGGGACCAGTGATCGGCAATAAACATATCGCATACTTTCCTTTGGGTTAGCGTCTTCAAAGAACTCCTGATGCCGAAAAGTTTCGGAAGTCGACGATCGGAGAAAAAATTTTAGCGTGTTCTAACCATTCGTCGCAGTTTGGTCTTCTCCATTTCGCTAAGTGCGTCGGGTATCAACCATCGACGATATCATTTATTTCTTCGTTAACGTTTACTCTTTTCACATTTTACCGACGTCGAAGGGGATCGGTTGTCGAAGATATCCTTATATGGTGCTTGTCGCAAAAGGAAACTTCCTTTTTCCGATGTCGATGAAGATCAGTGCTCGACGACTGTGGTTTTTTCGAGTGATTTTCCTTCATCTTTTAAATCCTTCCGATGCCGGATATGGGGGCATCTGGTGAAAAGGTTTTGGCTATTGATTATTTATTTAAAGGTTAGGCCTCTTGAGTCATTAGTTTTCATATATTCAAGCAAACTTTGAAAGACTTAATGAGAATCAAGATGATAAGCAAAGGCAACATTTTTCACAATGAATTCGAATTAGACAGTGCAAAAGATCAAGTGGTACCCAAAAAGTAAAATTTGACATAGGATTTTTTAGGGTGTGTTGAGTGCTCAACAAATGGTGACTTATTGGGCGAAAGAAGAATCTTTGTTCCTCCCTCGTGCTCGGTTGATGCAATAGTTGGTGGAGAACTTAACTGGTTTTAAATCAGAGCCTCTTTTACCCTGCCATTTAAAATTCTCCGATTGATGCTTATGAGTCTACCTATGGGGCTTTCAACCCTTATTCCTCCTTTGTTTCCTGTAACCTTGACTCATGCCCTCTTTGACAAAAATATAGTAAATCATTCATAGGCACTAGACACTTTTCTTACCTTCATTCATTTGCTACGGTGTTGCTCCACTATCAGTGAGTGTCCATATCCCCGATGGAGATATCTGCATACCCTCTCCTACTATGTGCTCATTTAATATAGTTGAATTTTATTTTGGCAGAATGCCTTCAGAGAGTGGGAGAGGAGGACATATATTATTTACAAAATTCTGAGGTGATTAAGGTGAATCTTACTAGCTCTATCTCCGAGGTACATGTAGTCCTTTCCAGATTTCCTTGTTTCCCTTAAAGTCTTACCAAACCACTAAGCAGACACTTCCGCATTTCTCCAAAGTTGTTCCTCTGCGCAGGTTAGATGGAAATTGCCTTGAAACAACCACAGGTTCCCCATCATTTCTTGAGTTTGTATGTGAGCGACGAGTTAGGAAGAGAGTTCGCTATGTCGCATGATTTGAGATCAACCATTGTCCTGCTAAACACAATATTCAAAAGCGTAGAAGTCCAAAAGAAAAAGAAAACAAAAAATCATTTCACAATTGACCTAGCTAAAAAAAAAATCATGAAAATACGCACACAAAACATAATATATATATATATATATATATATATATATATATAATGGAAGTATTGTTTTAGGGCTTGGCCATTCACTAAGAGGGCATCAGGTTCCCCCTTAGATTCTGTAACTGATAAGTGCCTACCTCAATTTTCTTGGCCACCTAGAAAGGTCCTAGCCATAGATTCTGAAACTTAGAATGTTTGCCTTTAGGCTCGTTTTCTCTATCCCACTTAAAGACTAGGTCTCCTACAAAATTCTTCTATTTAGCCTTATGCTTGTCAAACCATATTTTAACTATCTGTTGGTGGGCTATGAATTTTGATTTTGATTTCTCCCTTTCTTCTTCTAACATGAGAAGGGTGTCAATTCTTTGTTGTAAGATTGATGAGGGATGTCCCCTGGACACTTGAGCAAGTTGACGAGATGGAAGATATAGCTCGTTTGAGAGGATGGCTTCATGTATGTATACTATAAAGTATGGGGAATTTCCTATATCTTCCTTGGGTGTAACTCTATCTGTCCATAAGGCATTATGGAGTAGATTATGCCAATTCCTCCGATTGTCTGCAATCATTTTCTTCAATATCTTCACTAGGTTCTTATTAGTTTATTCTACCACTTTGTTTCCCTGTGGATAATAATCTGCAGAGTATCTAATTATGATTCCTTTGTCTAGGGAAAACTCTGTTAATAAGGTGGAAGAAAAGTGAGTTGCATTATCAAAAACAAGAAGAGAAGGGACACCAAACCTTGTGATTAGTTGTTGTTCTATGAATTGGATTACCACATTCTCGTTTACATGAGTCAGAGGAATGGATTTCTCCCATTTTGTGAAATAATCGGTGGCAGTGAGTATGTACTTATGTTGTTTTGAAGAACTTGGTGTGATTTCTCCTATGATGTCTAACCCCCATTGCTCAAAAGGCCTAGAGATGGTCACCAGTTGGAGTGGGACCACTGCTCTCTTCTCTCTCCTAGCGCTTATTTGACACGTTTTACAGTTTCTAGCGTATGTGTGAGCATCTTTGAACAAAGTGGGCCAATAATAGTCAACTCTTAGTATCTTATGAGCAATGGTGTTTCCTGCAAAATGTCCATCGATAGGTCTATCATGGAGCTCCTTTAGAACCTTATCTACATATTCACGTTCTAGGCATCTCAAAAGTAACCCATCATAATTAACCCAGAAGAGTACCGAATTTATGAGGCAATATTGTGTAGATTTTAACCTGAGAGCTCTCCTTTCCCTAGGGTTGAGTTTTTCTGGACAAGTCCCATGGTGTAGGAGATAAGTCATCTTCTCATACTAAGACTCTTGTCCTGGGGAAATGTATGAAGCTTAACCACACCATAATGCCATTTCATTCTCCCATTCGGGATCTTCATTTACTTGGTCTTGAGCTTCAACTGCCAGTTTGCATAACCATTGTCCTTTAACTAGTTTAGCAAGTTTTATGTCTAGATCAAATTCTTGAACTAATTCCATCCAATTTCCTCTTCTTTCCCCCATCTCCTGTTAAGTAAATAGGGATCGTACTGCAGGGTGAGGCACGATTACTTTGGTGTGGTTCTTGAGGATGTAAGATCTGAAATGTTTTACTTCTTTATAAACCGTGTAAGCTTGTTTATCTATAGAAGGATAGTTAAGTTCAACACCTTGGAGGTTAGTGCTCATGAATAATACAGGAGCTTTGTTTTTGTCATCATCCATCTGAGTTAATACTGTTGTTAACGATTGGTTGGAGGCGAAAGTATAGAGGAATAAATCTCTACTGAAATCAGGACTTCGCAGCACTGGGGACTGAGAGATGGCAATTTTAATATTGCTGAAAGCCTTCTTCCACTCATCATCCCACTTAAACTCAATGTCCTTACAAATTATTTTTTGGAGGGGTTTGATAGTTTCTGCGAAATCAGGAGTGAACTTCCTTACACAATTGATTTTCCCGAAGAACGATTGCATAGCTTTCTTGTTGTGAGGTAATGGAAGTTGAGATATGGCCTTAACTTTTTCTAGGGCTATGCGGATACCTACTTGAGATATAATGTGGCCTACCAACTTACCTTCTTCGACACCAAAGATAGTTTTTTTAGGTTTTAAGGATATGTCGTATTTCCTACACCTTTCGAAAATCTTCTTTGTTCTTTGAATACACAGTTACATCGTCCAAATACACTACTACACACTTGTTGATTAGTCCCTGAAATTCTATGTCCATGGCCCTCTGGAAGGTTGCTCCTGCATTGATTAACCCAAAATGCATGCGCTTGTAAGCGAAAGTTCCCCACTTGGTTTGGAAGGTAGTTTTCAAATGGTCTTCCTCTAAAACCAAAACTTGGTTGTAACCTGAGAAACCATCCAACAGGGAGAAAATCTCAGAGCCAGACACAGTCTGCAAGAGTTTCTCCATTGGTGGGACTGGGTAGTTGTCCTTTTCTGAAGCTCTATTGAGGTTTATGAAATCTACGCATAGGAGAATCTCGCTAGACTTTTTCCTCACAGGAACTAGATTTGCTACCCATGTAGAGTGTCTAACCTGGAAGATAATTTTGGCATCTAATAGTTTATTTAACTCCTGACACATGAGAGGCTCCAAGGATGGGTGGTACTTTCGTAGTTTCTATTGGAAGGGTTTCACTTTAGGTTTTAACGAGATAGTGTGTTGAATGATACATGTATCATAATTTTTCATATCTCGGTAGGACCACGCAAAGACATGTTGGTACTGTCTGAAAAGTTTGAGATAAGCCTTCCTTTCTTCTTTAGATATCTTCTTACCGAGGTTTACTTTTTTTGGGTTGTCCAGGGTTTCGAGATTTATGGTTTCATGCATCAGACAAGAACTACTGATCTTCACGTTTTTTGACCCCTTAAATCTTTCTTTAAGGTCAAAAAGATTTTCTGAGTTGGCTATCCCCTTTAGTATCGTGTGATACTTTGATTTGTTGATTGAATGATATATATGAGGGTTGGATTCCATCGATTGTTCCTGGAATAGTTCATCGTCAATAGCCAAGTCCTTGAAATTATCTTGGTTAGTCAAAAAGTTTATGATCTGTTCATATCCTTCAAAGACCTTCCAATTAGAAATATTTTTGGTCATCGATGGTTTGTAGAGAAATTCCATAGTAAAATAGGAGGCTTCATAATCTTCTAGAGGTGATAGCCTTGAAGTAGCGGTGGCCAGAGAATCAACAAGAATGTTCTTTGCTCTGGGAATCACTGTAATGTTGAAAGCTTCAAAATGCTCTATTAGCCTGTGCACTTCCTGTTGGTAATTCTTTAGGTGTGGAAAGTTGCAACGTATAGTATTCCTTATCTATCTGACAATGATTTCAGAGTCTCTAAAAACCTTCAATTCTTGGGCATTCAGGTCTATGGATTTCTTTAACCCTTTTACTAGAGCTTCATACTCGGCGGTGTTATTTGTGCATTTGAATTCTAGTCTACAAGACATGAAATGTCTTTTACCCTTTGGATTAATGAGGATACACCCCGCTCCTGACCCTTCTTGCGATTTAGATCCATCAAAATATAGAGTCCAAACTTGTGGGAAACATGTATCAACTTTCCCTTCCCTATTACTTTTCTCTTTTCCTCCTGCTAGTTCTATGATTTCTAACACATGATCTTGGAAAAAGAGGGTTTCCTCTGCCGCCATCGGCAATTCATCTCAAAAAATCATTTTGTAGTTTTGAGTAAGAGGGATATTAGATGAGAGAGGGGAGATATTCTCAAAGTAAGAATCATAGGAATAATTTCCTAGCACAGGGAAATCTGTGGATGAGGGTTCATTGAGGGTTTCTAGATCAATGAAAATATGTTTCAAATATGTTTTCCTATCAATTTTGATCATGTTTTTGTGCCCTTTTAATGGTAGCCAAAGGTGCGCCCAGTCTGTACTAAAGTATCCATTTAACTTCTCAAACCAATATCGGCTTAATAATAACCCATAAGCTTCTGGAATATCTACTACAATGATGTCAATCACTTGCTCAAACTTAGGATGGGTTGCTATTCTGATCATCACATCTTTGAGTTCTCCCATGACCTTGAACTGGGTTCTGTGTGGTTGTATTACACGTTTGTCACTTCTGAGAGGGATTACGTTTAGTTTTTTGCAAATAGATAGTGGAATAACATTAGAGGACGCTCCTGAATCGAGTAAACAGTTATGGAGGTTTTTGTTAAATACTTTGAATGTTAAAAGGAATGGTGGAGCAAAAGGTTTTCCCTCCTTATCTTCAGAACAGGTGTTCACAGTTGGTTTATTTACTAGATTTGAGGGGGTTATATTTCTTCCCTGATCATTGCTTGTTGTAGAATTCTCTACTGATTTCAAAGCTTGTAGAAGGAAGTGCTTTTGCTAAGGGATTCTACATGTGTCCATAACTGAGATATTAGCCTTCAACTTCTTCAAATATTCAACTACATTGTAATATAGCTTGGGATATTCTTGGGTATGGATGCTTATAGGGTTCTTATGGGGAGAAAAAGGTTCTTTCAGGTGATTGAGAGTTGATCTTCCTCCAAATGTTTGGGTATTAGTAAGCTCGTTTGATACAAGTTGACCCCTACTTCCTGTTTTCACAGCCAAGACTTTCGCATGTGGTTCTTGAACTTCGAACAAGTCATCAAAAGGCATAGCTAGGTTAGGATCCCATATCAACATGGTTTTTTCTTCTGGTGGAGAAATTTCCTCCTGATCGATAATATTCATACTAGAGTTTCTTGATGGTTTAGTCTAGGATACTTCATCTAGAAACTTGTTGGCCATTAAATTCATGGCATGTACCCATTGAGGGCAGTCTCTTTCAGAGTGGTTCTCTTGGTGATAAGTATAGAAAGAGTTGGATGCCACATTTCCTAGATCAATGTTTAGGTTGGCTAGGGGCGGCTCAATGGCTTTGAGAGGTGGGTTCCTTTTAAATAAAGGCTTATAGGGTCTTTGGCCTTGGTTTCACTCCCTTGCACTTCTCTTAATGTCTATGATTTTGTTTGACAGTTTTTTGACCATACGTTGTAGCTCTTCTATTTCCCCTCTTCCCTTTTTGAGAGCTTGTTATGTTTGTTTCCCTGGGGGTCTAGTAAGAAATAGTCCTCTCCTGGGAGGAGGTTGAAATTATTTCTTCCCTAAAGAGACCTGGACTTATTTACATCCTTTCATTTGGAATTCTATTGTTTTGGCTTCTTCAAAATTCTCAGCTAGGGTTAGTTTGGCAGCCCTCTTCAAAAACATGGAAATGGAAGCTGGGAAAGAATTAGCATATCCTTAAATTTGTAATTCCTTAGTAGGCTTAACTTTGGACTGGGATTTGTTTAAGATGGTAGTGAATATTTGATTGAATTCTTTGATCCTTTCCTTCGAACTCATGGTGGAAGTGAACAACTCAGACATCAGAGCTTCCGTAGTAGTTTCTTCTACAAACTTATCTAGAAATTCCTTTTGAAACTTCATCCAACTAGTTATAGATCCTACAGGCAAGTTAAAATACCACGTGGAAGCCAAATTATCAAAAGTATAGGGGAACAACCTGCAAACTACGTCTTCATGTTGGACATTCATAAGTATGATAGCTAGTATGAATTTTTTGATATGGTCTTCGGCCAGTCCTTAGGTTTCAAAGTCAAATTTAGGAAGTAATTTTTTTGGGTGTCGAGGAAGGTTATGTACTCATCTATGGATGGCCAAAGCGTCTCTGGCCAACCAAGGTTGATTTTTCTAAGGTGGTGTTGGCACAGGGGCAGACCCAAGGTTCAACGCTTCAACAACGCACCAACAAAACCCTAACTATCAGCCCTTTCGGCAAAACCTGCGAAGCAGATGAAGTCTCACCTGAGGTAGAGGCAGGGGTGGTTGCAGGACTCAGGTGTCTACAACCTAACTGGGACACAGATCTGTGATCACAGTACCTAACAGATCAGTTAGCAGTTAACATTCATTAATATTTACCTCTTATCCACTTCACAGGAGAAAACCCTAATTACATAACAACGTAGTATTCAACAAGATATAACACATCCAAGCACTTAACATATAGAAATAGATCAGATCTAGCATTCATTCACATCAGTAAGCACTAAGATACTATACCAGATGCATCTAACATATATTGCTACACTAAGAATAACTCACATAACAACCATAATTCACAAAGCAACCACAACATAGGATATACATGGTTCACCCCCAGCGTGGGGCTACGTACACCAACTCTTCTTCTCTTTTATTATATTCATTCAATGCAAAGAGCCACAAGACCCACTCTGCATAGGACAGGAGATCTACGTGCACCTCGCCAGATTCTCCTTCCCCGAGTTAGGTCACAACACAAAGCCTTCTTACATAGTCCGCACACCAGCGTTTTACAATCACTTGAACTTAGCTCTGCAAGTATTAACACATAGTATGCACAAAGCCTCTAGCTCCGCACTAAGCCACAAAAATTTACTACTACTACATTTCTTGCACTTGGCATGATATCACCCTTAGCACCACTACTTACATCGCCTAGATTTCTATTTATATATTACAAAAGGGTCCAAAGCATGGGTAAACCCATGGGTCGACATCCCATACCCGTTACATAAAACCCTAAACCCAAAAATTCCCTAAAAAGGGGTTGAGGTCCCACAATCTCTGCTTGCCTTCGACCAACCTGTCGAAGCCCCAAAAAATGGTCAAACATGACCAAGGTTCTCCAAAACTTGGTCAAGGGTCAACAGACCCCCAAAACTCACCTGTGACTCATCCCGAGTCACTCTGATCTAGGTAAATCTGCCTCAAAGGCCTAGAGCTTGGCTTGAGATGCCTCGTCCTATTGCTTCGCTAAAGCCTCCTAATCGACGAATTCCTGAATAACCTTCTTGGTCACAGGTCCTTCTAAGCGATGTTCTACTATGGTGACGACTTGTTCAAGTTCTACACCTTGTCCTTCAATTTCCTCAAAATTTGTGCAAGCTTCGTCCTGCAATGGCTGGAGCTTCTAAGTCACTTCCATGACTTTAATTTGGATGGCATGGACATGTTGTTGAACCATGTGCTGTTCCTGGGCTCTTTTCATCCTCTCGACCGCTGACAGTGGCTTCAACTGCGCTTGCACTGTTGCTTCTTGTTGCTTTGCCTCCTAGAGATGTGACTCTGGTGTCCTTAGTTCAGGGTCCTTGGAAAGGTGCTCGTAGGTCTGTGCACTTCAACTGTTAAGCTATTTGCATTCTAAGGCCAATGCCTTGATTCAATGGACTGCGCTCTGGGTAGTTTCTTCCCTTTGGTCTCACACTTCCTGCGGAGTGCTTGACACTACTTGTAATTCTAGTTCTGCTACTCTTTGTTGGAGCTGCTGAATGGATTCAACAAGATTTCCCACTTGACTCTCCACTGGGTGTTATTCCATCTATTCTAAGCCCATCATAGAGCGAAGTTATCTAGTGACTTCTTCTTTAACTCCAATCTGCTCTGTGGGCAACTATTTTTTCTCCTTCTAGATCTGAGCTCTATCCTCTGCAAACTTTTTCTGGAGGTCGTCTTTTTCTTGTTGGGAAACCCGACGTTTCTCTATGAATTCCTATTTTGCTTGCTTCAGGGCCTCTGTGACCTATTAATTTTCCTCCTGGACATGATGAAGGTGAACTTCTGTCGAGTCTACTAATCTACGTAGCTAGGCGGGCTCATCTCCCAACTCTGCTCCTTATGGTGGTGGTGGCGCAATAGACACTGCGCGGCTCGAATGGAGGGCATGTTGTACTCCTTTAATCTCTTCTTCAATCCTATCAAACATTGTCTCATGTTTGGCTTCGCTTCGTTGCAAGATATCCTTCGAGGTGTCTAACACAACAACAATGATAAGTTCAATGTCATCCACCATTAGCACAGTCTGAAATGGCAGTTTATTGGATTTTGACTTCTTTTGTGATGTAGGTTTCTTAGGGGAAACCTTTCTTTTCTTGGATGTCTCAGCTTCATCAAGGGGATCCCTAGGTGATGTTACTTCTCCCTACTCTGGTTTGTCTTATTTCTTGTCGTTCTCTTCCTTGTCTACTTCTTCACCTCCTCCCCCTCTAGGTGAATCTGAAGCAGTTTCTTCTGATGCATTGTTCATCTTTTGCACCTCTTCCTTATTTTTTCTTCTGCTACTGCTAGGTGCATTATATTCTTTGTGGGTGACCATAGGACTACCGATGAGGTCGAGGTCAGACAGTTATGCTTGGTCGACTGGTATAAGGAACTCCGCGGGCCATTCCGTAGTTATTTCTTCCATGTCCTCTTCAATGAGCTTATAGTAGGATTGAAGCTCTTCTTTATGTTTGTCTTCGCACGCACTGATATAAATAAAATGTCTATCTGCATGAAAATTCACAAACGGCATGAACCTATGCAGGGTGTTTGAATTCATACGAGGGAAAGACTCAATATCCCTCTTCAACTGTAGGTAATAGGTGTGGAACACTACTTTTGACTGCCATTTATTAGCCATGTCACTCAAGTACCAGAGCATAGTGAAATTTAGAGCTAGGGGTTCAGAAGACTCAATCTCAGGGAAGGTCTCTCCTTCCGGCATCTCCTAAGAAATGAAGGCAATGAGGAACAACAACCAATTGAAATGGAACTCATAGCCCTGATCTTGAGCTTCACGATGGTATTTCTCTAACTGGTTGACGAGGTATCTCGCCCAGTTCATTTGGAGTCCTTCAATGCATTTTTCCGTGAGGTCAACAATGAACTCTGTGACTTGCATGGGTCTATTCTTCCTTACTAGCTTTCCAACGATCAATTGGTAGGATAGGTGCACTACGTCATTCTGGATGGAAGATACCTTTTAGCCTTGCTTCCCCTTCTCCACATCGCCATAGGTGTCTTTGATTCTCTGCACCAGGGAGAGATCTCAAGCCTTCCCTGGATAAAGGTCTTGTGGGTTTGGTCCTTTCATGCTTAATCCGGTAATCCGATGGATCAGCATTGGATCTATGGTGATGTGTCTGTCCAGCCACAAATAACTACCATGGAAGCAAGATAATAGGAATTTAACGCACGTGTTAACCTCCTGATGCCTTCTAAAGTGGGGTATCTTCATTACGTTCAGGATGGTGGACCTCGCGATGTCCATGGTCCACGACTGGGGATGATATTCGACTTCATCCCATTTTTATTGGTCAAATACTTATGTGGGGAGAGCATGCCATAGTTCTTGTGATCTCCCTAGTTGAAGTCACTGATCTTTAATGTCATAATCTGTCCCAACTGTAGTCCAACTACATGTATCCCCTTCGAGAGGTATGTAGTGATCAAGGTGTAGTTGAAGTCCCTCGGGACACTGTCACGACTAACCATGCCAGCCAGAGGTGGAATATAGTCGAGTAGGGTAGATGGGATGAACTTCTCATTCACCAAGTCATCATTATTCTTTCTACATTTCTCAGCAGCGGGTCGGCTAGACTGACGCTGCGCATTCGACAGGGATGCTTCCAATCCTCGCATCAATGAAGATTGTACGCCTGCGGACATCACCTTTTCATCCATGAGGTCTATTAGGATCTCTTCGACGAAATTTTCTACTGTGCTAATGTCGTCTGACATGCACGCTCGAGGCCAGATATCTCAGGTCAATGAGCAAACACTCAATGTAACAGAATGGGTGGCGAGCTCTCAATAAGCATTGTGTGAAAGAAACTAGTTCTATGTGGGTTCGGATAATCACAATTGGAAAAAGTGTTCTTGGTGCAATGCTCAATGGGATAAATAGACAATGTCGTAATAAACTCTTCCAATGGGCAAGAATGCCTCAATCAGTGCAATTCCATCCGTTATGATGTGGTCCCAACGGTCTAATGGTGAACGTTCTGAAAATAACTACATTTCTAATCGTTCTGGAGCGTGGTTCTAATGGTCAGGACACCTCCAATGGTCATATTTCTTCATTGTGGAGAAGTGTCAATCTATGCTATTCTGATATCCCGACGAAGTTCTAGTTCTGCAAACCTTCCTTCTGCGAAGTCCTCTCTGGAACTTTCTACAATTTTTCTAACTTTGCTTTATTCTTTATGAGCTTTCTGGCTTTATTTCCTATGATTTGAGTCACTGGTTTCCTCTTTTCATTATTGTTCTTATCTCTTTTTTGCATAGTAACTTCGCACTGTGGGGGGTCTTTCATAGGGTTCGAGGGTAATGCTTCTTCTCTTTCTGGGGTAGGTGTTCTACTCTCCTGTATGGACAAGTGTTTCAAGTCTTCCTTTGTTCTTTCAAATTCGATAGTCAGGTCTCTGGTTCTTAGTATCTTTGACTTTTCCTCCTGTTCTTCCAGTAAATGCGTTATTCTCCTAGCCATGAAATCTCTTAGTTCTTTCTTTTTCTGTTCTAGAGATTCCTCTTCTTCTTTCCTTCATATCTGATCTCTCTCAACCCAAATTTTTCCTAGAAAAATAGCAAATGGGGTGTTGTTCTCAACAAACCTAACAACCTCAAATTCTTCCTCTGTCAAAGTTCCATGAACACTCATTAGTATCTGGGTAAGTCTTCCACATAGGGTTATCATCCTCCCTTTAAAAAATCATATTCCTCCCAATGAAGGAACCATAGCAGTCTTTCCCAAAATTTCCCATGTTCTTTCTGTCATGATATTCACTTGTGTTTCCTCATCCAGGATACAGTCTATGTTGAAGTCTCCTACTCTTGTTTCTATGCACTCCTTCTCTTTTAATACCTCTGATAAGTTGATGTCTCTGTGATCATTCAGTGTTTCTTTCATATGGAATAATACAGTCTCTGATTCTTTCTAGGGTTTTATCATATCCTGGGTCTCTTGGCCTTTCTCATGATCTTCTTGTCTCATGTTGATCTTTTCAACTTTATAAATCATTCTAGGGAAATATAAAACTTCATGATCCATAGCTTTACAACAAAGACAACTAGAACCTCTACCAGGGCATTCCTTAGCAAGATCTCCCAGTCTTCTGCAACTATAACAAAGAGTTAATCCTCTCTTTCTCTTGAACAATCCCCAACCATTCATGTACTGTGCACTGGGATCACAGTGGTGGATCTGCAAAAAATTATTTCTAGGATAGTGCATCCATTTGTTAGTCCAACAGTTCTTTCTATGCATAGGAATAACATATATTTCACTAGTTCTATCAGATCTATTCATATCAAATCTTCTTTCTTCTAGTTGTGCCCTAGTTTTCAGACTAGGACAAAATCTATCAAACATACCTAGATCCATTCTTTTGAAACAAAAATTTCCACTTATCTTACATTTATTAGAGCACACATCTTTAAGATCGTACCTCTTTTATTCAGATCAGTCTTCTTTTCTTAGAACAGAGCTTCGCAAGTCAAGTAGAATAATGCTCCCTAAAGCAACAGATCTACGCACATAGCTTTCTCTTTTCTTCAGTTCCCAACAATCACAGTTTCAGGTCCCGACAATGGAACCATTTGTTGGCATAGGGGCAGACCCAGGGTTCAATGTTTCAACAACACACCAACAAAACCCTAACTATTGGCCCTTTCGGCAACACTTGCGAAGGAGATGAAGTCTCACCCAAGGTAGAGGCAGGGGTGGTTGCAGGACTCAGGTGTCTACAACCTAGCTAGGACACAGATCTGTGATCATAGTACTTAACAGAGCACTTAGCAGTTAACATTCATTAATATTTAACTCTTATACACTTCGCAGGAGAAAACCCTAATTACAGAACAACGCAGTATTCAACAATATCTAACACATCCAAGCACTTAGCATATAGAAATAGATCATATCTAGCATTCATTCACATCAGTAAGCACTAAGCTACTATATCAGATGCATCTAACATATATTTCTACACTAATCATAACTCACATAACAACCATAATGCACAAAGCAACCACAACACAGGATATACGTGGTTCACCCCCAGCGTGGGGCTACGTCCAACAACTCTTCTTATCTTTTATTATCTTTGTTCAATGCACAAATCCACAAGGCCCACTTTGCATAGGACAGGAGATCTGCACCTTTCCCAAGTTAGGTCACAACATAAAGCCTTCTTACACAGTCCGCACACTAGCTTCTTACAATCACTTGCACTTAGCTCTACAAGTCTTAACACATAGTATGCACAAAGCATCTAGCTCAACACTAAGCCACAAACATTTACTACTACTACATTGCTTGCACTTAGCATGATATCACCCTTAGCACCACTACTTACATCACCTAGATTTCTACTTATACATTACAAAAGGGGCCAAATCATGGGTAAACCTATGGGCAAACATCCCATACCTGTTACATAAAACTCTAAACCCAAAAATTCCCTAAAAAGGGGCCGAGATCCCACGATCTCTGCTTCACCTTGCGCTCCACCTTCGACCAGCCTGTTGAAGTCCCAAAAAAATGTCAAACATGACCAAGTTTCTCCAAAACTTGGTCAAGGGCCAACAGGTGGGTTTCCCTTTCTTCATCATGGTCATTGTTGTCTTCCATGTCTTCAAAACCTGAGTTAAACCCTTCTTCTTCTGAAAAATGTCGGGCTTGGAGAAGTTACCAGCAGAGGTTTCAAGAATCAAATTGAGAGGATGTTCGATTTCAATGAGGGTGAAATCTATTATGTCTTCTACCGTGTGTACGAAAACCTGGTCAGGGGATTCGACCATTGGTCTACTTATTTGTTTTCTTCGAGGACGTAATGGAGCTAAGGGCATCACATCGATCTATCAGGCGTAATCTCTTGTGATTATTTTGAATTGATTTAACTCCTCATGAGGAAGAGCATAAGGTATATCAAGAAACAATTGTTTTTCCTCATGCTGGGGTGATTTAATCATTTCAGGATTATTCAGTGTGTGTGGGTTGTCTGGGGAATAACTAGCCATGCATGTGGGCTGTTTTGAATCTATAGGTTGTCTGAAATATTATATGGAATATGTATTCATCCATTCAGTCTTTAAGCCCTTCTTCTAGCACCAATTCTGTTGATGGGTCCTAAATCCCTTTAACTCAACAATAGGAACCAAACCCGCCACTAAGGCCCAATTAGACTCTGCAACCTTTAATGGTGGAATGGTTTTCCAAATCTAGCGATCCAACCGAAATAATCGACGGGCTTTACGTTTTCTTGTGAAGGTTCTCTCCTTCTGTTTAGACGTTCTCTTTTTATATTTTCTCTTAGTTAGGATTTATATAAGATGGAAAGCCGATATAAAACAACTAGGAAACAAATGGGAACAAACTTTAACTACTAGAGAAGAGGCTAGGCTTGGAATAAACCTTACACCCTAGCATGCAGACAATGAACGTATATCACAGGCCTAGTACTAATACATTAACCATGTGAATATTCCAATTACTGACTGAGATACAAATTATCAGAAGAAAACATGCATGTGATAAACAACGGTAAGAAAAATAATTCACTGAACTCTAATCATCAATCAAATAATAACACAAAGATTCATTTTCATCATTAAAGAAAGAACTGTAAAACATTGCATCAGATAACTTATCAGTAGATTTAATAGCTCTTACTCATTACAACATCCATTCATGAGATGAGATAGGAAATAGTTCTTCTCCACATCCAATCATACACGCATTTGATGAAAAAATACACTTGTCTCTAGTCCATAAGGACTTATCAATTAAACGCAGCTCCAAAATAATTCTTAACAAAACCAAAAATGAGAGTTTCTTGCAACAACCATTGACCCTTAACTAATTGATCGATGCTCTTATTTATAACCTAGAATTAACTAAAAATAATAGCTAAAGTGCAGATAATCAAAACAGAATTCGCCACATGGCGTTCGCTCCTATGAGTCTTCTCTGAGTCATCTCGAGATATCACTTAAGAGGGTGACTCTTCTTGTACTTTGACCATTGGATGGACACATCCTCGTAGGTATTTGTGTATGGGGATCCAAGTTGTTCTGTCGGGGCTGAGTGAATCTCCCTTATCTCTACCGCATGTGCCCGATACTTGACTATACTGGCATTTAATTATAGTAGCACAGCCTGAACTTTGGTTGGATATTCCATAAATTGTCGCACCTGACCTACCATTGTGTCTGTCACCTTTGATAGTTCTTCGGCCCAGGATGAATCTTGCTCAGTGTGCGATTTGACTATGTCACGCAAGTCGATGAAGTCATCAGGCATGTAGAACTCGGAGAGTCTGATATCCCTTATTTCCTTGTTGATTTTTACCCAACTCCTCTCACACTTGGCCCACTTTCCTCGAATCTCTTGAGCCATTCTCAATTAATAATATAAGGCATATTTCCCGCAGTTAAAATATTTTACAGAATGTGTATAGAGAAACACTTGGTAAAATACATGTATAAAGTGTATGCATGAAGAATCCAGACTGGTGCATAGTCGGGTCCTGTCATAAGGGAATTCGTTAGGCACCCCAGGTCGAGACAAGTTGTTTAAATAGAAGTCGCATCAACAAGTGCAACCACCATCATCATCTCATCATGGAGGTTGGGGGAATGAAACATTACGGTGATCGTACCACACACGCCTTGCAACTCCTATCGGTTGTATCTCACATGCCTTGAAACATACTCATCGCGTGAATGTGCCACAAAAAATATTCAGTTTGCTCCAAAACATCTAGTCGCCATGAATTCAGTGTTCCCTAGCACGTTTCCACCCACTGCCCGCTCTGTTATAAATTATGGATGTTCTGCATGTGTTTTACTCACCAGTCGAGCTTATGCACTATTGGTAGTTCATCTCACAAACCCAAACTGATCAAGTATTCCTCTTTGGTCCCTCGCCAAGTTCCCCGTGCATAAGACAGATACGTGTCGCACCATGGGAACCCCTCAAAACATAAGAAGGGGCATGCGAAGCAGCAAAAGTGCCAGGCTTGAGCCCCAAAGTGCTTGGGATTCGTTCTTACTTGCAGCAGGCACTCCTGAGGTTTCAAAGGGAGGTTCCTACCTGCGCGTGAAACTGATGATATCACACTGTGAGAAGGCCGAGCTTATGCATTATTGGTAGTTCATCTCACAATCCCAAACTAATCAAGTATTCTGCTTTGCACCCTCGCCAAGTTCCCCACACATAATACAGATACGTGTCACACCATGGGAACCCCTCAAAACATAAGGAGGGGCATGCAAAGCAGCAAAAGTGCTAGGATTGATCCCCAAAGTGCCTGGGATTCATTCTTACTCGTAATGGGAACTATCGAGGTTTCACAGGGAGGTTCCTACCTATGCGTGGAACTGATGATATCACACCGTGCGAAGGCCGAAGTGGAAGAAGTTATGCTGGAAGGAAGGACATCGGAATACATGCCTCCCCAACAGCAGATACCCTGGAGAAGGGGAAGGCCAAGGAAGAATAAGGAAGTTGGGGAAACCCAAATCCCAAGCGAGTCGTGCGCAAGATCCGTTGTCGAGGAATTACTTATATGCGTTATCCGGATAGATCTTGTCGAAGTCATAAGTCGTGGAAGAGGGAGCAGAACGAGGAGGACAAATGACATGGGTTCTAACATTTTAGATCTGAATCAACAGCTTGAAGAGGCACAACTTGCCATTGCCGAACTCTACCAGGAAAATAGAGAATTATGATGACATTTGGCGGAAAAGACCCTTGAAGTGTCAGTATCATGAGGTCGTGAAGGGAATGTGTCATGGATCAAGAGACAACTCTGGGAAGCGCAAGATACAATCATGAAGTTGCACAAAGCACAAAGGGCATCGGAAGAAAAGAATATGAAATATCCGCGCGGACCTTGCCAGCGTGCAAAAGATCCATGATTAATTAACTCTATTTTGTATTCTCAGATGTGGCACAAATCTTGGCAATCTTGAATATTTTTCATGTTTTTAACGTAAACCGGGTTGGTTGGCCAACTAGTGTAGACAATGTGTATTGTATGTAATT
This sequence comes from Picea engelmannii, assembly GCA_009831015.1. NCBI lineage: Eukaryota > Viridiplantae > Streptophyta > Pinopsida > Pinales > Pinaceae > Picea > Picea engelmannii. The sequence continues at coordinate 102,123 of ML782488.1, read as the reverse complement.
TGAGATCGATTGAAACTTAATATAAAAGTCCTGAAACTTTGATGAATTAATTTTGGCTGTAGCGGTTGGATGTATTGTTTCTTTTATTTGTATATGTATTTCTTGTGTTTTTCATCCATATCTTTTTTCTGATTCGGAACATATTTTCGAGCTTGAGATTCATTGTGTAGCCCCTTGTTTGTGCCATTTAGACAAACTGTATTTCATTCAAGCTAACTTTGAATTCATCCTCAGTGGTGATCCGAGTTTCTTTGTGTATTTTCCTCCCTGAATCTTTGCAATTCAATTCATCGTGGGTTGACAACAAAGGCGCAGAGGGTGATGTGTTCTATCGGTAAATTCAAACGGTCCTTTTGAAAAACCTCTGCCGCCGATCAATTTCATCATATGGTGTTGACGTGGCGAGACTGGCTTGGGACACGTGGCAATGAAAACCAGTGTCTTAATTCGCGAGTATTAGTTGGATTCAAGACTTTCCTCTAGTTGTGCATTCTTAAATTAAACTTGGGATCGCTGATGTCGAAAAAGGTGTTGGGGACCAGCGATTGGGGATAAACCTTTTGCATAATTTCCTTTGGCTTATCATCTTCAAATAAATCTCGATGTCGAAACGTTTTTGGAGTCGGTGATCGGAGAAAAACTTTTAGTGTGGTCCGATCATTCGTCTTGGTTTGGTCTTCTCCGTTTCACTAAGCGCGTCGGGTATCAGCCATCGGCAACATCATTTATTTCTTTGTTAAAGTTTACTCTTTTATCCTTTTACTAATGCCGAAGGGGATCAGTTTTTGGTGATATCCTTGTATGGTTCTTGTCGTGAAACGAAACTTTATTTTGTCGATGCCGATGAAGATCGACGCTCGGCGACTGCGGTTTTTTCGAGTGATTTTCCTTCATCTTTTAAATCCTTCCGATGTCGAATTTGGGGGTATCAGGTGAAAATGTTTTGACTATTGATTCTTTATTTAAAGGTTAGGCCTCTTGAGTCGTTAGTTTTCATAGATTCATGCAAACTTTGAAAGACTTAATGAGAATCAAGATGATAAGAAAAGACAACATTTTTCACAATGAAGTCGAATTAGACAGTGAAAAAGTTCAGGTGGTACCCAAAAAGTAAAATTTGACATAGGCTTTTTTAGGGTGTGTTGAGTTCTCAACATAACCCATAAAATAAGAAGGCAATGTATAGTCAAGATGTGGTATTTAGATAAATCAAAGATGTTGTGAAACAAGTAGTCATACCCAGGGAGAAAGAACTAGAGAAAATAGATTTTGAATTGAAGGATAATAAATCAAACTCTATAGAAGAATAGGAATAAGAAGAATAAGATCCTCGTACTACAATATTGAGGAGATTGGTTCGGGAAATAAGGAAATCATAAAGGTATACTCCACCTTATTTCCATTCAAATTCTGCTTTTTTAATTACTGATGATGATCCTAGAATTGTTAGGGAGGCAATGGATTTAGAGGATGGAAAACTATGGAAAAAGGGCATGGTGGAAGAAATGGAATCCTTGGACAAGAATGAGTCTTGGGATCTATTGGATTTACTGACTGGAATAAATCCCATTGGAAGAAAATGGGTGTTTAAGAAGAATTTGAATGCAGAAGGAAAAGTGGAGAAATACAAAGCTTGGTTAGTAGCAAAAGGTTATTCCCAGGTAGACGGAATTGACTTTGGTGAATTTTTTTCTCTTGTTGCCAAGTTAAATTCAATTAGATTTCTTTTATCTATTGTTGTTGTTTTTTATTTTGAAGTAGAATACATGGATGTGAAGATAACATTCCTACTTGGAGATCTGGAAGAAGAAATATACATAAAGCAACCAAAAGGATTTTTAATGAAGGGAAAGCAAGAGTTGGTATGCAAGCTGAAAAACTCCATGTATGGGTTAAATCAATCACCAAGTATGTGGTATCAAAATTTTGATACTTATATGTTGGGACTTGGCTTCAAAAGGAGAAAATCTTATCACTGTGTGTATTTCAAATTAGTTGGTGATTGACTTATTTATTTGGTCTTGTATGTGGATGATATGTTGCTGATAGAAAATGAAAAAGGAAATTATCCAGGATGTAAAGACTCAGTTGTAATCTAAATTTGAAATGAAGGATCTTGGTGTTGCAAATTTCATTTGGGTATGGAAATTAAAAGAGATTGGGAAAACAAGAAACTCTGGTTAAATCATAGGAAATAAATTGAGACAATGTTGTAGAGGTTTAATATGGAGGAATTTAGACCGGTTAGGGTTCCTATTCCTGTAGGTATAAATTTATCTATAGATCGGTGTCCCAAGACACAGGAAGAGGAAGAGGACATGTCCCATTTTTCATACACTAGTGCGGTTGGCAGTTTGATGTATGCATTGGTCTGTACTAGATTGGACATTACACATGTAGTGAGAGTTTTGAGTAGGTATATGTCAAAACTAGGGAAGGAGAATTGGACAATAGTAAAGAGGGTTTTCATGTATTTGTGTGACACTACTAGTTATGGATTGTTTTTACCAATATTGGACAGAGTGTTGGAAATACATGGCTTTGTTGATGCAGACTAGGCTGGAGATCTGGATTGCAGAAGATATACAAGTGGTATGTGTTTGTGTTTAACCTATTTGGAGGAGAAATTAGTTGGATGAGAAAAATATAGTTTGTAGTGGTAGTCTCAACTAAATACATTGAACACATGGTAGCCACTCATACAATAAAGGAAGCAATATGGTTACAAATATTGGGTTCGTGTATTGGGTTGGTACAACAAGATGTAAGGACAGATTTTCACATTTAAGGAATTAGGGTTGTAGTCTAATATAGGTCAATGGATTAGGTGTTTTGGATGTCTTGGGATCCTATATATATTGTTTTAGCACAAGAACTTGTAGGTAGAAGAGGCCTAACTATCAGAGTTTTGGGGTTTTGCTAAAGTGTTAACTCCCTCAGTGGTAAAGTACACAACCTACTATACTGCCAAGACACCTAAACACAATGGGTTCGACATTATAAAAGACCACCAACTGCTCTGCACATGTTCAAGATTGAAGGTGCTGCATTTTGACATTTCTACCTAAACCTGCACACAGGCACAACATAAGTGGCACTACCTACAAACGGTGCCTAATATTTCTGGCAGAAAATGAATTGTGCAGAGTTATTGTACCATTTTTTAGTGACTAACTTAAAACTTGGATTCTGAACAATTGAAAAGGTATTTTTGAAAAATGGAGGAGGATTTTGTTCATAAAATGCCAAATAACAAAAACCTCTCTTAGTTTTTCAAAATGTGTTATGGTTTGAGAGATATTAGACATAGAAGTGGTGCTACCCAACTGTTTTACAGCGGCGCTGCTTAATTTCCTGTAGCGGTCATAGTTTTGATATTCGCCTTGTTGGGAGGTTGCCACATGTCAAGGAGGGTTCGAATGACTTCTCAAGGATCAGTTAGATGTCAAGGTACACATGCACCTAAGATTTAGCTCCAAAAAAGGCCTCATGCAATGAGGTGGAAACATTTTATTAATGACTTCCAACAAATTCCTGAAAATTAGCAGTTTGTTGGATTTTTGTCTCTTTGATTGTTGCCACCTATCTCCAAGGCTTAGAATCCAATGGAGGATATGGGATTGGACCTCCTTAGTTCATTTGGATGCTATTTTTTATTTAAATAAGGAAATATCTCTTGGAGAAGGAGGAGAGGGATGAGCCAAGAGAGGCTAGAGAGAGTAGGAGTAGGTAGTTTTCTTGTGTGTTCATTTTGTAAGCCTGTGGGCATTTTATGATTGTAAGCATTACTTCTATTGGAGACTCATGAGAGTTGTGATTTCAGATTGTAACCCTTTTTTTTTTTATATTTATTCATATTTGAATATATTGCAGATTTGAGGATCAAAGGTTGTCAATGATTTATGGATCCCTAAGCAGCAGAGGATCTGTTGTATTTTTCCCATCAGTCATTGTTTATATTCAAGTATTTGTTAATTCATTAAATTGAGAGGATATATGTTTAGTGAACATTCTACCTTATGTTTTCCTTCTTGATTCTTCCACTTATCAGCATATAACCTTGTTTTCTGTTGAGCAGATTTTGTGCCTTCGATGAGTAGGGTGTTTGTGACTCCATTGCCCATTGGTGTAGCCTACTGATCTACAGTTTGCAGCCCTCTCTCTTTCTTTATCCATCTTGTTGATCTACCTATTCAAAACCAAAATTATCTTTTACATTCTGATGGGTGTTGAGCTTACACTTTAGCAGTCAAAGTGTGACTTTTAGTGCTAACATATTGTATTGTAAGCAATTAATTTGAGATATGATGAATACGAATTATAGGTGCAGCTCTAAACATGTTTTTGGTTTTCTCAGTTTGGGTTTCCAAGATAAATATCTGTGTGTATGTGTGATTGCAGTTGTTTTCTTTCCTGTTTTAAGAATCTGTGTGTGCATTACATTACTATAAAAGGTTTAAATTTTACAATGATCAGTATAGAATTTAAATTGTCCTCCTACCATGTAGTGCATGTTATCCCCCATTCCTAGGGATAACTAAGGAGATGATGTCTCAAGGCCCTCATGTTGCAGACATGGAGCAATGAGAGGCAAATGAGTAGGCAGGGGACCCTATCATACCACACATCACGATCCATGTTATGGAAACAAGATCCACCACACCTTCTTTTCCCACAAAGGAAAACATGACTTTCTACATGAGTTAACAAGTCTGGTGTTGTGGGCAAGTGTCATTTTAATATTTTAAGCATTTGAACATGTTGCAAAGGATGCTTTCTTGATTTTGAAAACATTTGCTTGAATTTTTATTTTTTTTTCCCTATTTCACCTTGGTGAGAGTCACGGTTTCCTAGTAAGTGGCTACTCTTAGGGAAAGGGTTTCTACTAGGGGGTTTCCTTGAAGGTACCATTCCCGCTCATGTTTTAAACCTTCCATCACTTATTCCCCTATATTTCCCCACCTTTTAGGTTTTCAAGCTTATTGAACCAAGAAAGACATTTACCTCATTTCATGGGAAGAAGGGGCCATCAGGCTCAGAGGTTCCCTAGCAAGAACACCATGCAATAAAGGCTCACTAGGGGATCCCGAGAGCAATGAAATGCTTCTAAAAATAAAAGTAAATGATCCATAAAATAAATAATTAATCAATTGCTTAAACTTTCCAAGGTAGATCATTTGTGGGCTATGCATTTCCTTTTTAGTGCCCCTTATTGGCTTCAACTTGGAAATGCATGTGAACCAAGGTAGATTGTATGTGGGGCATTTTATTTTTAGTTCCCCTTATTTTCTTCAACTTGGTGACACATGAAAAGTAAACATATAATATAGGTTTTGCAAAAAATATTCCTTAAAACCAAAAAGAGAAAATAGATGTGGCTAGCCCTCAATAAAGGAGCCCATAAATGAGACAATACGAGTCATTGTTTATCATGAAACCCCATACCTAGAATTCTGACCCCATCCACCTCACATTCACTACATGAATTAGAGAGGTTTCTCCTTTGGAACATCCTCTACTTTAGGAATTGGTTTAACAAATAGGGCACTATGACACCCCTCCCATATCTAAATTTGGCAAGTTGTATAAGGTCTTTGAGAATTTGTTTATTTTGAAAAGAGGGGATTTAATGCACATGTTTGAGTGGTTATTTTATTATATATGAATTACTTGGAATGATATTGTGACTTTTTGACCCTTGGAGGGCATACGTTTTTGTCTTTGTAGGTGTTTGACAGGTGAAAGCTTGACTGTGAAGGCACAAAGTCACTTGGAGCTTCATTTGGGGCATGAACCCCACAGGTTGGATGATGTGCCCCCTTCCCATTGGGACAAATTAGATGAAGGACATTTCCTTTGGAGGCATTTGATTGTCCATTAGATATGACTCACTAGCCTTCTTAGCCCCAACGTTTTCCTTTGGAGGTCACATTCTTCTCTTTTGGGGCATGACGTCATCATTAGAAGGCTAGAGTTTGGTGGTGTTGGACGATTTGATGGTGACATGGAAGGTATATATGATGGAAGTCCCTTTCACTTGAATATATTACCTTTTGAGGCCCAATGAATCCCTCAAAAGGATCAACGACTTGCTCTTTATGCCAAAATGTCACCCCTAGGGCATGACATCACCCCTAAAAGGGGATTTTCTTTTTGCAAATTTGAATTTTAAGTTGTAAATGGACAAATAAAGGAGCTCAGCCTCCCTAATTTCATGTTGATTTGTTGAATGTGGAAAAAAGGGTTTTAGGTGACCTCTTATAAAAAGAGGTCACCCCTTTGTCATTTGAGACACATCACACTTAAGAATTACATACTTGTATGGCTGAAATTTATGCCCTACTTAGGCAATTTGCACTATCTCTCTCTTGAGTCTATGTTTTTGATTCTAGTACTTGTCTATTGGTAAATAAAGTGAGGAGTTGGTGAATAAAATGAGGGCCTATCTCTTGGAATCCTTTTCATGGTAGTTTTGGTGGAATGTGCTTGAGAAGGAAGGATTTTTGCATCCTTTTCTTGGAATTGGTAAGGAATTTCCACATTAATTGTGTTTTTATTCTTGTTTCAAGTTAAATTTGTTTACACCCTTAGATGAGTATAAATGGATAAACCCTCCATCAAGTCTACTTGATTATTTTGAATAAGCTACTTTGCAAAGATTGCTAGGAGGAGTAAAAAGGATTACACCCTCCTAGATTTACCTTGCTAGTTGTGTTTTCTCTAGGGAGTAAAAATGATTACACCTCTAGATAAGTAATACAACTAGCCCTTACAACAAGATACTCCATAACCCAATTGATAAGGAACTAGTATAATTTGTATTTGATAAATAAAATCATTGCATTGGTATACGTGAATTGTGGAGATATTGCAATTGTCCAAATTGGAATTGGTTTTACATGTATTGAGCTTTCTTGTGCCCTATGGGTGTCTACTTTAGCCTTGTAATTCTTCTTTCTGTAATGAATTAAAGCTACAACCATTAGGGTTGCAGCAAAACCACTCTTACTTCATCTATTTCTCTCTAATCTACCGCTGAAATTTACTTGTGAACCTTGGTAATTTTTCTACTAGTCATTGGTTATCATTTGGATGGTTTACTTGTTGAGTTTTGTGGCTAGATATTGTTGTTGTAGCAATTAAAGGTTGCTAGGAGGAGTAAAAAGGATTACAACCTCCTAGATTTACCTTGCTAGTTGTGTTTTCTGTAGGGAGTAAAAACGATTACACCCCTAGAGAAGTAATAGAACTAGCCCTTACAGTAAGAGACTCCATAACCCGAATGATAAGGCACTAGTCTAATTTTTATTGGATAAATAAAATAATTGCATTGATATACATCAATTGTGGAGATATTGAAATTGTCCAAATTGGAATTTTTTTTACATGTATTGATCCCTAAGGGCATCTACTTTATCCTTGTAATTTTTTTTTGATGTAATGAGTTAAAGATACAACCATTAGGGCTACATAAAAATCACTCTTACTTCATCTATTTCTCTCCAATCTACCACTGGAATTTACTTGTGAACCTTGGTAATTGTTCTACTAGTCATTGGTTATCATTTGGATGGTTTACTTGTTGATTTTTGTGGCTATATATTTCTGTTGTAGCAATTTTTTTCTACAGCCACAAAGATGCCCTAATATACTACTGATAACATCTTATTGCAGCCCTATTTTTCCATCAAAACTCATGTTTAAGTATTGGGATATTATGTGCATGATTAGGGATTGATTACCCAATAATTATTTGATGTTTTGGATGGTTAATTTTACAGCTAGTAACATCTTTATTTGTTGATCTATATATTTTCATACTGCTACAATTTGGGACAACAAGTTGATCTTGTTGATTCCCCATTGATTTAAATCTTGGTTTATCATCATTTGTCTTGTTTCGGGCAAGGAAAACATTATTTTGAAGGTAAAAAACACTTGGTAACCATATCCTCCTTCACAATAATTCTTTCCAAGCCATTCTTCATCTCCAAGCTTGACCTATAGGGGTTTCACTCATCATCATATCACTTTTCATCTCAATATACCTAGGGTCACCGATATTCCCCCCATGTGGTGACTTGCCATCACTAAAGCGAGGGGAGTGTCTATCTAAGGTGACAGTGGGTAGGTACTCCCATAATTGTCACACTTCTATGGATTAGGTTGGGATTTTCCCAATCTACAGATTGTGTGATAACAATGTCTAAACTGTTGTCAAGAATGAACCATAACCAATCCTTCATGTTTGGTGGTTGTGTTGTTGCATTTGGCCTACAACAACTTCCTAAGGAAATCCCTGAAGCATCTACATCCACATGAAACTCCAATTTCCAATCAGGTTACATCAATATTGGGGCATTTTCCATCTTCTCATTTAGTAGACTGAAAGATGCATCACATTCCATAGTCCGCAAAAAAAAATTAGTCCTCTTCAACAAGCTCTCTAAAAACTCTACGATGGAAGCATAATTACAGATAAATATTATGAAATATCTTGCGTGGTTCAATGCATACCACAAATGTTTCACATTCTTCAAGGTTGGTATGTTTACAATGATTGCAATATTTTTAGGGTGCAAGATACTCCTTCTCTGCAAATTATATGTCCCAAAAAATTTCCAAAAGGTACACAGAACATCCATTTATTCAAGTTTAAAGATATATAAAACTATCTACACCAATCAAACATTAGCCTCGACAATATTATGCACTCTTTCAATGAACTATATAATATAATTGTCCATATAAAATTCAAGAAACTTATGAATAAAATCTCTAAATGCAGTAGTAACAATTCTAGAAAAACAATCGGGGCATTCTTAAGTCCGAACGACATGATATTATATGCAAAGGAACCTTGTTCAATAGTGAACTTTGTCTTCTTCATGTCCAAGGCAATATTTTCAACCAAATACTTTAATGTAGAATGATAAGTATCAAATTTGCATTGTCCTCTCAATATGTAGTGCCTTAACTTTTGTAAAGCATACACCATAACCAATCCTTCCCATTTAGTGGTTGTGTAGTTGTTCTTAGGTTGTGACAAATTCCTACCAACCAAGTATATAGGATGGTCAATATTTATTTTATGGTCATGATATCCTTCTCCTGGTTGTTAAAGGACTTCTCCTAAGGCAATCCCTAAGGCATCTACATGCACATAAAACTCCACTTTCCAATCAAGGTGACAACTCTAAAATATGTCTCTTAAAATAAAACTATTTTATGGCTTCATTTAATTATGAAACATGGGGTTCATCTTGAACTTATGAAACACTAGTGCCATATACACAAAGATAATACTCTAAATATTGAACAGTTTCTTATAACATGCCTAATAAAAAAGATAATTTATCATATTCAAAAGAAAACTAAGTTGTGAAAATGAACACTAAAATTAAAGTTAACTACTTTGATTGTGTTTGTTTTGAATGGTGGCTATTGGGATACAACTTGTTCCCTCATAAGTTATGTTTTGTGAAACACAAATCTATAATAATTTAATTATGAAATCAAATCTAAAAACAACTCCATTCAAATGCACACATATAACGTTATAAAATTAATCTGGTAGCAATGAAAAAATATCTGCATAAGAAGATGTTCATAAAAATAAAAGAAATAGAGTCTAAACAAAGTATTACATTTATTTTGAAATGAACAAATATAAACATAATTATCTACAATAAACACACTTGGTTTTGTACCTCTTGAAGTGGGCCCAACTCCTAAGGCCGACTTCTCCTAAGGAAATCCCTAAGGCATCTACATGCAGATGAAACTCCATTTTCCAATCAGGGTGACAACTCTAAAATATGTCTCTTACAAGAAAACTATTATATGGCTTCATTTAATTATGAAACATGGGGTTCATCTTGAACTTATGAAACACCAGTGCTATATACACAAAGCTAAGAATCTAAATATTGACTGGTTTCTTATAACATGCCTAATCAAAAAGATAATTTATCATATTCAAAAGAAAAATAAGTTGTGAAAATGAAAACTAAGATTAAAGTTAACTACTCTGATTGTGTTTGTTTTAACTGGTGGATACTCGTTACCGTGGGATACAACTTGTTCCCTCATAAGTTATGTTTTGTGAAACACAAATATATAATCATTTCACTATGAAATCAAATCTAAAAACAACTCCATTCAAATGCACACATATAACGTTATAAAAGTAATTTGGTAGTAATGAAAACAGATCTGCATAAGAATATGTTCATAAAAATAAAAGAAACAAAGTATAAACATAGTATTACAATTATTTTGAAATGAACAAATATAAACACAATTATCTACAATAAACAAACTTGGTTTTGTACCTCTTGAAGCGGGCCCAACTCCAAAAAGTCTCAACAAACAATATAACTCTCAGCTACAACACGATTTTAACAATAACTCATAGAGACAGAGGAAATTGTATGTATATTCAAATACTGAAAGTTTTTACAGAGTTATTATATCATTCTCTCCACTACATACCTCTCAAATACAAGATAAAAGCTATGTAAATATAGCTACAAATTGGAATATGTTCTTAACAACTTAGAAACTGAGACATTTATAAAACCCTAACACTATGAAAGAAATAACCAATTGTTCATTACAATCATTAGAGATGGTGTGCTTCCACAGGGAATTCACAGGTGTTTGGATTCCAAAATTGTAAAAACCAATGTTTCATGGTTTGGATGCTTGGTAGTGAAAGAATGTGACCTGGAATAATTCAAAACATTCCTTTATTTTCTCCCTAGAAGCTGCTATGTTCACTTGCGTTCCCAACTGATGTATTTTACTCAACCCTTTGGTATTTTCCATCATCAATTCTTTGCAATTGATATGAGGAATCACTGAATCAATTTTTTGGAATCTTTTGCAATGACATAGCCTGTGGTCTATTGTATCCATGCTAGAGGTTTATTGTATCCATAGAATCCCAAGTTCCTATCAACTTGTCTCCAAAGTGAAATTTCCTCCATGTTGTTATAATGAAATCTAGCTCTGTGTGGTTGAGTTGAGAACTAGATTAGTGGGTAATTAAACCTAAGTCCAATCAACTAATTCCAACGCCTTTTCGTAGATTTGACATATAATGAAACTTGTGAATGAGCAATCTTGAAATGAGGATATCCTATAGGATTCTTATTTCTCAAGGCCTTGGGAAGGGTCTACCATATATCATGTGAGTCCAAAAGAGCTTGTGAGGAATGAGTTTGCACAATTTCCTGATGAATAGTAATAACATATTTCCAGTGTATTCTAACTCACTGATAATCCATAGTACCCTTAAGTAATCTCTAATAATCTTGTATGATATTAATGGGAATAGGGTATTCTTATCGAACCATTAAGTCTGAATTGAACTATGCCTAAGTATAGAAGTCATTGGAATCCTTCCATTGGATAAAACCATAGATAAAAAAAATAAAACGCCCTCAGTTGGACATCCCCAAAAAAGGGATTAGGATTCCAATGTAAATCATTTTGTAGCAGAAAATTAAAGAGATACAATTCATATAATAAATTATGCTCGTGATCTCCAACATTAAAGAACAAATTGGTAAATTCCTTGGGAGATGTAATCTTGTGAAGCCTTCTAGCTACCAACTCTTTAATTCTAAATTGGGTCCATCTTTCATGTAAGTATATGGAATGTATTATGGAAGGATCTCTACATTTTAATGCCTCCAAGCCAAATGAACATGCATCTTGAGGTTTTTGTTCCATTTCCCTCAATCTATCCCTATACATCCTAATTTTCCTTTTCCATCTATTTTCTTGTGTGATATAAAGGGAAACCCATTTTTCTTTAAGTTTGTTTATAACTTGTTGGTGACTCTCACGATCTATGACTCCTATATCAAAGAGTTCATCCTACCATATCCAACTAGGAAAGTATGACTTCAACTGAAGGAAGGCATATGTATTAGTTAGGATGTCATCAAGGATGGTATTCACAAGACCAGACATTTGTCATATCTCCTTCCATAGATTTCTTAGGAGGCTCATTTGTTTCTATGTCTTTTAGTAAAGTATCCATCATATTACTCCTTTATTTCTTTAACTTCTTTACTTTCCTCCTAAACTTTTGGTTTTGCATCCTCAGTCTCTGATTTTATTTAATAGTTCTAAATAACCAAAATTACAGGCTTGAAAAGGACGAAGGACATGACAGTTACTTTTCTTGGTATTCTTTTGGATGTTGAGAGTTCCTTGTTTCTTATTTTGAATGTTACCTTCTGATATTTCTTTAGTTGATGCTCCCTTGGGTGTGCTGACAAGTACTTCCATTAATTCTTCTTCAAATGTTTCCACATACTCGACCTTGGGTACCTCTATGGATGTAACCTTAAATGCATATGTGGATTCAACATTAGGTGGTTCTATGGACTCATCCTCATCTGATTCTATGGTTTCAACCTCAATCTCTTCTTCAAAATCAGATAATGTGATCATTATAAAATCCTTTGATAAATCAGTGTGAAAACTTGAGGAAACCCCCGATTTGATTTATCTAATGGTACAATATTTTCCTGATATTGTAGCTTCATCATCCTAGTTGTATTTTTTTAATGCTTTTTATTTTGATTGAGAGGGATTGTCTTGGTATGGTAAAGCCCTTTCCCTTGGTTTACACTTCATACTATTTCATAAACCCTGTCAATTTGTCCACGATTTCTCCATTTCTCCTCTAAACAACAATGTATTAAAACTGGTATGATAAACCCTCGAGGGATGAGCTTGTTTTTGGAAAGATTTTTCATTTTGACTAAATATTTCGAGAGGAATTAGGGAAAATTCATCAAATTTCAATTTTTAATATGCAACATGATCCTAATGTGATAGTGAAAAACAACACTGAAGCGACCCTCACATATGATACATTTTTGGATTATTAATGTTATATCCTTCCATGGGTTATTCAATACATCTTTTTGAACTCCTTTCTTTTGAACATCAGACACGTGCAAAGGGATACTTACGAATTGAGACCAAATATCATCAGATAGATTGAGGTTTTTCAACCATCACTCACCCTAAAATTTCAATCCATTAGCTTGGCTGATGGATTCTTCTTTAACTAGAAATGTCAACCCTTGAAATGTAGTTGTATGCCCATTGAAACTTTGGAAAAATTCCATCGCTATAGATGAATTTAAACCCTAAAATCATTCAAAGAATGCTAGCTAGCCTACCAGAGAGAAAATATCCAAGTCTCCAGGACTCTGTTTGATAATACAAATTTTGTTGAGCTCGATTCGATTATGAGCTCCTCCCATCTTCAATAAGTTTGTATTATGCACACAAAGATTACTCTATTTTGTTGCTTATTTGACACACACGTTATCTCTTTCAAGCCTTATGATAGTTTAGTAATGAGGATGATCAACCATTTTTTATACTATCCCAATGTTTTAATGATGACAATCCTCATACATATAGCATCATGACTACAATTGCTACAATATTTGTTATTTTGTAGCAATGATGAATATGTATGAGTGTTTTAAACTATGGTTTTCAAATCGAAAACTTAGTTGAGGATTGTTTCAATCATAAGGTAATTTGGGATTTTTAGTGATTTTTATATGAGAATGAAAATAAATAGGAATAAAAAGGTATAAGGAGAAATGAGGACTATGGATTGGAACTCATATTTTAGGGTCAAATATGGACAAATTTTAATATTGGATGATCATTTTTTTTTGTAGCACAACCCTGATTTTGAATGATGTTTTTCCAAATCAAAACTGAGTATTGATGACTTTGTCTCATTTGAGGGATAGTTATATAGGCCTTAAATGATATTTATATTGAAAATAATAAGGAATAAAGATAAGAGTTTTTAGGCCAAAAGAAAAATAATGGACAAGGGATAAGGTATTTTTAAAGGAAAAGATGGAGAATATGGATAGGGATAAGGTAGATGGAGAATATTGGTAGGGATAAGGTAATTTTAGGAAAAATACAACTTAATTGTATTTCTTTCAATCTTTCAAGTCTATAAAATAAATTTCAGAGATATGGTATAAGAATTACCTCATTCTCGAGTGAAAACAAGTCCTTTGCTCATTTGAAGCTTTTCCTCAAAAGGCCTGTAATAATGAGTGGTTGTTAGTGAATGTTCTGTCAATGGAACTGTTGATCCAATAATGAAGTTATATAAGCTTTAAACATAAAATTGAATTGTGGAACTCTTGGACAACCAATAATGAAAAATCTTTGCAATATTTTGGTATTTATGAAACTTGTAGATGCTTTTAACAAATATTCTGAAAATATTCAAGGAGAGAATCATTGGGATTATTTGAATTCTAAAAGTGGAGCCTTCATCAGTCTCTTCCATATGTCAAAAACTACAAAATAAAATATGGATATATATATATATATATATATATATATATATATATATATATATATATATATATATATATT
>ML782488.1:59843-76783 GCA_009831015.1 Picea engelmannii | reverse complement strand
CTTGTACTTGAACATTTAAGTGGGGTAAAAGGAGGTTTCCCCCTCGAAGAGGCTTATTATCTGAAATTATCTCTTTTTCAAGGCGTTGAGTACTTTTCCTGAGGTTTTTCTATGCTATATTGTTGTTTGGTTCTTAACAAATGTTGAATTGTTAGCTCAACAATTTAGTCTTAGAAATAAGAAGGGGTCCTCAAATTGAATACAATCATCATATTTCCTGCAATAAAGACCTCCTTCACAAGTTGCTCATATAGAAGATTTTTTTCTAGATATCTTTGTTCCTACAAACTACAAGAAGAAAGAATAATGCCAATAAAACAATGTCAAGTTGGAGCTTGTATATTCTGGGGATACAAGACCTTGCCAGGATCTCAGAGCTGTTGCTTGTGGGGCAACAGTTCTAATACATGAGAATACTTTTGATGATAGAATCCCTGAAGAAGTAGTTTAAAAAACGAGATGGAAGTTGAATTTATGATTCCTTAACATGAACCCAACTCAGATCTCCAAATGAGTTAGAATGTTGTGACAAAAGTGATGAAATTCATGTGTGCTTGGAAGGCATAAGTAGAGATATGATGGAGAAGGTATTTTTAAATTGTGGGGAGTGAACTTTGGCTTTGCTCAAAAGGAGGTTTGGTGTAAGAGGTGTTGATATCATAGAATCATTAAAGTTTATATGGATCTCACATATTCATGCTCATCACCACACATGTCTTGCAATGATACTCTCTTTGCAAACAATTATGAAAATCTGCATTAGTGTCTAGAGAGACATATTTTTTAGGGTAATTGCGAGAAAATAGAAGAGAATATTGCAACTCTTGGACATGGGTTTTGTGGGGGAAAAGCCCATTAGGATTCATTGCGAGAAAAATGATAAAATTTTGAAGGATCTGAGATATATAGTGGATTTTTCAAACTCATATTTCCCAGAATTTCACTGCCAAACTGTCAGACAAATTTTCGGGGTCAATTGTCTGCAATTGAAGATGAAATATGAAAATCCTCCACATGGGTTTTGTGAAGAACATGCCAATTTGGTTTTTATGTAGACTAATTCTTCAAATCATGCAATATATGAGATATATGATCGATTTTCTAAACTAATATTTCTAGAAATTGAGCTACGGATGGATTTTGAAATTGTGCTCATCTAGGCAACAATGCATTGCCTTATGTCAGTTTCTACACAATTATTAACACCCAAAACAATATCAATTGTGCATCTATATCTCAATATGGAGAATTAGTTGTTGGAGGATTTTCTAATTCATATTTGAAGGTGTGGAACATGGTGAATATAGGTGAAGAACACAATTCTTTTGAAATAGCAATACAATTCTTCCCATGATCAAACAACTATATTTTTGTCAATCAATAGAATTCAACCTTTGTGGATTAGGGCGGGACATCTATCTAATTTTGATTGTGTACAATGCCATGTATGGTAAATATTCTCCACTCAAGTCTTTTAATTTGAAGAAGATCTAGAACATATCCTTTTTACAATTTAGAGAGTTTCAAAAACTTCAGGTTAAAATTGCATTTGATGATTTAGAGAGCTTGATTTTATAATCAAACGTTCAATTCTAATTGAATGTCTCTGCAAAAGATTGTATTTGGAAATAAAGAAACAACAGACATGATATTAAGATTGGTACCTTTAGAAGGACTTGAACAACCTCCTCTTTATGTCCATTCTCGAAGCTCTTTGTAGGTATGAGTTCTTTGATGCCAGACTATATTTTGGTGGTGGAATACAGTCCATAGAGATAACCCTGAGTAGTTACAAAAATGTTGATAATTATGTGAAGTGCATTCAATTGATGTATTAGTCAAAGAAATTAACATTAACCAACATCCAAAGGGATTTGTCAATCTTGGAGATTGCATAAGAATTTATCTTCACCTACTGTGTAAACTTATGTATGCAATATTTAGAAGGAATATCATGGATAAAAGAGAGTAAATCTCAGTTAGACTAGTGATATTGATGAGAGTGAGATTGAATTTGTTGAATATCTATGTGAAACTATGGTTGCACTTGGATGCAATAACTTACAGTGCATTGTTGGTGATGAACATGACTCAGAAAAGAAGGAGATCTGGTGATTGAAATACTCCTCATTATTCATGGGTATTTGGAGAATACAACCACAGGATGGAAGCTCGACTCCTTCACTTGCTCAATTATTTTTAACATTTTTCAATTTTCAAGTTTTTAAGCATGAACAAAGATCAAATTTCATCATTTCTGTAGAAACAATTCAATAATAGTCAACATATTCAAAGTCGTCTATGCCATCAATATCCATTATCTTCTTCACCAACAATAGTACTCTTCAACATCATCAGTATCATCACCACCATCAACAAACTTATCCAACGATAGGTCATTATACTAAGTGGAAAAGGGGTTTTGCAAGTGTTTTTGGTTAGCCCAAAGTGTATTATAAGATTGAGAAGGATTTGGATGAATACCCAGTGGATAATTTGGCCAAGGCCTCTTTTGTTTGATGATAGAAAACTGCTCAACTCCTTCACTTTCTCAATTATTTGTAACATTTTTCAATTTTCAAGTTTTCAAGCATGAACAAAGATCAAATTTTAGGATACCAAGTGGAAAAGGGGTTTTGCAAGTGTTTTTGGTTAGTCCAAAGTGTATTATAAGATTGAGAAGGATTTGGATGAATACCCAGTGGATGATTTGGCCAAGGCCTCTTTTTTTTATGATAGAAAATTGCTCAACTCCTTCACTTGCTCAATTATGTTTAACATTTTTCAATTTTCAAGTTTTCAAGCATGAACAAAGATCAAATTTCATCATTTTTGTAGCAACAATTCAATAATAGTCAGTAGATTCAAAGTCGTCTACACCATCAATATCCATTATCTTCTTCACCAAAAATAATACTCTTCAATATCATCAATATCATCCCCACCATCAACAAACTTATCCAATGATAGGTCATCATTTTTAGTTCTTACTCCATCCAACATATTCTTTTTCATATCATGTAGCCAGGTTACAACCAAAGTATTTTCCTCTCATATCAGCACACCAGAGTCATATCAACATATATCAGGTGAGTCGGAGTTCAACATTTGTCTTTCAGACCACCAACGAAAATTAAAGCTGGGTAATCAATTTCTATTTCTAGGTAGTCATATAACTGAGAATTGATGTACATAAAATTCTTGAAGCTTTTCATATTTTCCATTCCTTCACTTTACATTTCATATTTCATTATCTACCCATCATCATCCATCTCCATGTGACATTGATGACTTAAAAAAAATCCAATTGTAAAACAAATCCTTTCCACTTAGGTATAATATCATATATATCCATATACTACCTCTTATGTATCTTTGATTGCATGAGGACATGAAATGAATTGAGTGTGGGGGAGATGTTGGACCTCATAAATAACACATTTTACAATGTCATTTAGTCATTTTTCATTCATTTTACCCCATTCATCATCATTCCATTTATCACTCATATTTCCACATTTGACCATTTCTACCTTATATGAGCTTCACGTATCATAATTACACCAAATTGGTTGGTTTCCCATGTTTTTATGATTATTTAGGGAAGATATTGTTATTTCCTAACTTACTTGTACAATTCTGTTACTATTGGCAATTCTACAACTATTGGCAATTCTGTAGTTGATTGACAATTATGGTAGTCAAATTTTCTATGACATTTTTTTATCAAATGAAGAGGAATATTGAAAATATAAAATATGGGTTTTGTGCATAATAGGATCATTTAGGTGACTCACATGGAAAATGTGCAAAACGTGCAAAAAAAGGGGGCATATGGTTGATATTTCCAAAACTAGTCATTCTAGCCTGTAATTCTGTAGCTAAGTGGTTTGACCAAGTTGTGGCTCATACCCACGAATTTGGACACATGGATCTCATGAAATATGTTGTTATTATCCTATTAAAATTATCTTAGATCAAATCCAACATTTGGTGGTGGAAAGATCCACATGTTTAGGATCTAAGATTTGTTGGTTTTAGATCCACTTGTTTAGGATCTGATCTCATCTTGTTGTAACTTCTTTTCATTTTGTGAAGGAGGAGTTGTATGTATAAATATGAGAGGATATCATTCATCTTGGATAGTTCATAGTTGATAGTTAAGGATTTAAAGAGTTATATGGTTAGAGAATTGAAAACAAAGATCATTGTAATCATTTTGATGTTGGAATAAAGAGTTTGTTCTTGCACATCAAGAATTATGTATTGTAGTCCTTCTTGGCAGTATATTCCAAGAGAGTCAGGGCCACCTCTCTCTAGTATATGCTTCCCAATAGCTTCTTTTTGTTGTGTGATGTTATTTTAGTAGTTGCTCATTTCATTTCATGTTCATTCCTTTATGTTCTTTCATTTATGCAAGCATGGTTTCCCTACAGAGTTAGGCATTGAAGACTGAGTTTATTTATTAATATCAAAACCAATTGATTCAATTAGTATGGTCGCCAATTCTGTTACGAGGGAAAAACTCTCTATGGCCAAGGGTAAACCACAACAGACAGGTATGACTGCAGAAATCAACTCAATTCCAACATATTCTATATAAACTAATGTGCAAGATAAGAAAGAGTCCTACCTCGATCCAACGTTCGATGATGTTGCATCGTTGAGCACTTCGACCCAAATCTTTATACCTGCAATAAGTTCTTAACAAACGAGAATAGAAAGTACATGGTGATAATATAAAGGGGTTAGCAAATTAGATAGCATAATCCATTAATAAACATTACAAACACGCCCATGAATAATAATCATGTATTTGCAAGATAGCAATAGGATGGGAAAGGAGTATTTCTATTAATAATTGATCAGCAGAAGTGACAACATTAAAGACTTTCGTGTCAACATGGCTCGAAACCAAAAAACCAAGTTCCTTCCAACTGGGCCTCCACCAAAGGCAAGCTCATAGAAGAGAGTCAATGAGGTTCTCTCAACAATAGGGAAAGAGATTGGGGGCTGAACACTATGTTCAGACTTGAGGGACAAAGGGATGCAGACTCAATATGAAGTAATTTCTCCAGAGTAACTTTTCTCTCAAATTTGAATGCTTTCTCCTTCTTTTCCATAGCTCGAAATTATGCTTTTATAGCCTTCAGAATGCAACTGAAGGGCCGAGTCGAAACATTTCCAGTATGTGGAAGGCCAAGGATCAGAGATCTTCTATTGTGACATGAAAACCCAACCTCATTTTGTATTTTCTGGCACAAATATCGATGTACGCGAGCTGTAGTGGAGCAGCCAGGGCATACGCATCTTGAATAACTGATAGGGAGAATATATGTGGAAAAATGTATATTTTTGGCTCTGCATTCATCAAAAAGGGATGACAAGTCTACATAGGGAAATGGAAAAAGGCTCTCTGTGCAAGATAGCAATGGTGAGGCAAATCTCACCATAACACAAAGGAATGTAGTTAATAGTTGAGATATAATTCCATTGACCTCAGTTTTATTCTGTAGCCTTTTATTCAACTTTCTTAGCTTAGAGTTAGTTACCTACTCCTGCATATATTTTGTCGGCATCTCACAAGTCTACGAACACTGGATTGATGAATTTAATGTAGCAGAGTTCGATTAATAGAACTGACTAAAGGTAGCACTCAGTATGCAAAAGTATCCCAAGGGAAGATAAATGTTGTTTTGTTCTTATATTCAAGGAAAATTGAATTTGATTGTGCCCACTGAAAGCATCAAGAAAAGATAAATATTTATTTTCTTTCAAAGTATCTAAGACATGATCAATGAAAAGTAAAGGAAAGTAGTCCTTAGAAGTGGCCTTATTCAGTTCTCTGTAATCCATGCATACTCTCCGTTTCCCATTTTTCTTTGGAATGATAAGCGATGTAACCCACTTACTATCAGAAATAGGATAAATGAAATTGGCATCTAATATTTTATGCAACTCATTTTTAACAATTTCTAGAAGTGTGAGATTCATCGTTCATTGAGGTTGTCTAATTGATCAGAAGTTATCATGGACATAAACGTAATGAGTGCACATACTAGGATGAACTCCCTTCATATATGTATAATCTTAAGCAAATTCCTTAGCATGCAATTGTAACGACTCAATCAACCTTTGTTTTTGTGGTCCTTCTAATTGAGGATTTTTGTTAAGTGTTTTTCTTGGAAACATTTCTACATGCATGCTATTTGTTTCACATGTGGTATACAAATAAGTTGGAATAGATTGTAATTATTTTGGATTGCAGATAAATATCGTATTTATTATATCATATTCATGATGTGATTAGTAGGTGAATAAGTATTAGTGATAAGATCGAAAATACTATCATCTTCAATGTTTTCTTTAAAGGAAAGAGTGGATTCAATCATAAATACTTGTTGAATATTATCATCATCACTATCCCCATTTCCTACCCACATGGGTGTTTCATAAGAAGGACTTGGTTTATATGGTGGATATAATGTAAGTTTCTTGGTAGAAATTCCCTAGGAGATAGTCATATCTCCATATATACACCCAATAAAGGCATCAGTTGTGGCCAACCATGGCCTTCCTAAAATCAAGGGGTAGCCCCCAAGATTTGATTTGGGTTGTAGAACCTTGAAATCAACAGGTTATTCCCAGGAGTCTACAGAGATAACTACATCTTCTAAAATTCCTTTAGGTTGTAGAGTGGATCGATATACTAAGTGGATAACAATAGTGGTCTGCCGAAGATTATTTAATTGAAGCTTGTGCATTGTTTCCCTAGTCATGACATTTATGGTAGCTCCCAAATCAATTAAAGTATTTGTGATACAAATTTTATTAATGTGAACATCTACAATAGGAATTCTTGGATTTGTGTACTTAGTAGTGACAAGGTTTCAAAGCATCAAATCAGCTAAATGACCAATTACTTGAACCATTGGAGGATCTTTTCTTTTTCTCCTTGGTTTCCTCAAACATGGTTCTCTAATAGTTATAACATAGATTGATACATCTTTTATGGCCTGTAACAATGAAATTTTAACACATACATTTTTCAATTACCCAAGAAAATCAAATTCAAGTTGTTTAATAGTTTTCTCAATGTCTAATCTTTCAGGATATGGGGGAATTTGGACATGATTTGGTGGATTTAATTTTTTGGGGGAACCAGTCTATTTCTCTAAAGAAGGTTTATCAACTGGATCATTTGATTCAAAATCTTTTTCCTCATCATTTTGTTCCAAAATGATAGGAGAAGTTGGATTATCTAATTTGACAACTTTAACCCCATCATCTTCTTCCTCAATAATGGGAGAAGTTGGATTTACTACTTTCCCTAATCGGAGATGAATATCTTGAATATCTACAGGGGAGATAAGATAATTTGGATAACTAGGTAACCCAACATTGTAAGTGGGTTGAGCTACTTTTTTGTTCGGGTTAGGAATGGGTTGGACAGGAATTTAAGTTGTCCTTTGGGGTGGTTGGATTGGTGTCAATTGTAATTGTGGTTGAGGTTGTGCCTATCGAAATGAAAGTTGTGGCTGAGGAGAAAAATTTTGTGGGTGTTTTTGAGACATATTTCCACAAGGAAAAGATCCTCTCCAACCTTGTTGCCAAAATTGGTTTTTTCTTTGGGGGGTACATTATGGCCATGATGTTGGTGGATACCAAGTGGAAAATGGGTTTTGCAAGTGTTTTTGGTTAGCCCAAAGTGTATTATAATATTGAGAAGGATTTGGATGAATACCCAGTGGATGATTTGGCCAAGGCCTATTTTGTTTGATGATAGAAAATTGTTCAACTCCTTCACTTGCTCCTTGATAAACTACTTTTACTCTAGGTAATGAAGGAAAATTTCTTGTATTATGCTCATGCTCATAGATAGCATATATTTCTACACTGTCTAAGGGATACTTACAAAAGGGATGTTTCTTGCGACATTTTGGACAAAATATAGCCAAGGGTAATGCTTCTTCATCTTGTTTCTTCTCGATTTTCATGGTATCTACTTGGGAGCTTAGAGAAATAAGTATGGCAGTTTTAAAGTTATCTAACAAATTCCCAATTTCAACTCGAGTAACTACTCCCCCTGAAGATTTACTAATCCTTGAAAGGATTTCCCAAGACCCCCCTTCCTTGTTTATTATTACCTATTGTTAACCTCTTTCTCATATACAATCATTAAGCCTTAATATACCACCTTTGTATATTTTACATACTAGGATGTAGTTGTTATCCTAAGTGTGTTTCTAGATTCCTATATTGTCTCCTCCTACCTTATCTTCTATGAGGTGTCGATGTGAGAACAATTGAGGTGGTTTCATTAATGTATTATATATTTGTATCATTAAGATGAATACAAGGTTGAGCATTATGGCTTGAGTCCTTTTCCGCCAATTTTCTTGTCATAATATTTTTATGCTCAATTTCTTCAATTGGTATCAGAGCACATTTGATCTTAAATGGCCTGGTAATCATCCCATGATAGTGATTTGTGGATGCCATTAAATATCCAATGATGAAGCTCAAGGATAAGAAGCATGTACGCAGATTGAAGCACATATGCATATACAACCACGAGGTTGCAGGAAAGTCAAGATAGTGGGAGAGGGCGTGACAAATTTTAAGCAAGGAACAATGAACATCTGATCCACTATTCTCACTGGCAAATTATTCTGGGCATTAAAAACATGATGAGACAAGTTGTGAATTCATGACAGAGCCATCTGAATCTGAAGCATGAGATCTAGGCGCTCACGGTGAGTTCGATCTACCCAACAACTGATATGAGTTTTTTGGTTTTGAAGCTGATTTAAATTGTTGTCAAAGAATTTTGTGTCAAAAATACATAGACTTGTATCTTGAATAGTCTTCTATCGTCATAAAGTTCCTTCCAATTTAAAGGTTGGCTTTCTCCTCAACATCCGAGATTTGTTCATAGCTTTGTTTCATGGCCCTCCATTATTGTAGCCGCCCACTTGTTCTTGAGTTATTGTTTATTATTTTGTTCTGATGAGAATGCACTCTCAAATGGTCTTTGAGAACTAATATTTTACATGAGTTGAGTTGAAAGTCGTGAGATCTACAGACATGGAATAATTTTAATGAACTTAATATTTGTGGCAATTTGTTAAACATGCATGACTGAAACAGAGATTAATTTGTTTAATCTGCTGTATAAAATTTTAATGGGTGAGTCTAGCGACCTTTAAAAGGTTTGAAGTCTGCTATTGTATATGGTTGTCTAGTTGTAGGTAGTTATTACTCTTCGCTTATTTTGAACGTCTGGCACACATGAATTTGCTCAAAGTCACCAACAATCCAATCCAGTGAAGAAACAACGTCCCAACAATCGGATCCTTTCACCGATCCGTCCATCCAAACTTCTGCTCTCTTCCCAGCCTTGCGGGCAGTGCCTTCCATCTGTAGATCAAACACAAAATTTTCAAAGTGAATAACAGGAAATCTGCTCCATAATGTAATGTATATTATACTGAAGCACCACCGATCTCTAGCTCACCCCACAAAATTTTCAAGTATTTAAAACACAATCCAGTGAATCATGGAAGACTGCCAACACTGATTGACTTGAAGGATCTCCAGAGATATTTGGAAATTTTTCAACCAACAATATTCAGTCCAAATTCTGCAAATCTATGCAACACTAACACATGAGAATCCCACTTGCATACACATGCCAGCACGAAAGGAAAATCCTTCCATCAATCTGCATAACAATCTGGTCTGAATTAGAAATCTAGACACAATGATCTAGAGTATCTACGTATTCAATTTTCAATCCATGTGCAGACAACGATCTGTATCAAGAATCGTTTGAAAGGAAAACCGAACGAATTTTCCTTGCTGCATTGGAGGATCTCCAGATGAAAATGAAACCTGGGACAGATCACAATACACAAGCGGAAATTTCATCTCATTCTCTCTGCGAATGAAAAACCACTTGGTAATATATTCTTGCACGAAAGAGAAGTTGATTCATTCCCAAAACAAAACAAAAAAAGGAAGGAGAAATTTTGTAATAGGATGGAGAAATTTGACGAATGAGGAGAAAGTAATATTAGTTGAAAGCTTAATGTAACATTTGTATTAATAAAATCATATTTTATTTGGCTCGTGTGTCCTAGATCCACCAGAAATTGAATATGGGGATCTTAGGTACACCTTGTGTAGTGTGTGTTGGTGATTTTTTCATAGTTGTTTTATGAGTTGATTTAAGTCTAGTTTTGAAATTATCACACACACATGGAGTACACAACAAGTTAACTAAATGCAAGATCGCATGATTAATGAAATTCAAACATATGCAATCAAGCACTCAATTAAGTTGCATTCATTCAACAAATGGACACATCAAACACCTAATATTCAAGGACTCAAAACGTCATCAAAGAAGTCAACTTTGAAGATCACTTCAACTTCAACATCAACTACAAGTAATGTACTTGCAATAGTTTTTTTTGTAAGTGTCGAAATAAAATTGAGTTGAATTGTAATTTTCGGTGCATTCTCGGTTGAGCCTGACACCAAAGAGTCATTATAATTTTGAGTCGTTATTGACAAGGTTGAGTAGCTTAACTCAAATCATTGTAATCAAGTTTTTGGGTGCATTTTCGGTAGTATCCGACACCTTCAACTTCTTGGAAGAAAGAAAGTGAAGTTCAAGCGAGCATGTTCAAATAGAGAAAAATTTAGAATTATTAGAGTTATTGAACACTCTAATAAACACTACTGAAGATAATACAATCATATTTCACAAAGAAACACTTCAATCCATGCTAACTTGTTTGCAAGTGACGCAAGCTAAAGTTAGACTTCTTCAAGAACAATCCCAACTATTGAATGATGAGTTGATAAATCTCAAAAACCAACAACCAATGAAGTATTCTAAACTAGTTTTTGTTCATAATAACTATCTCTATGATGATGATGATTTTGATCAACAATCGGTGAAGGAACAAATCAACAAGCCAACTTCAGAAGCAAATTCCAATGAGAATGAATCACAAGTAGAAGATGTCAAAGCACAAAGTGATACAACAAGTATAAGTGAAAGTAAATGTGAAGCACATCATCAAGTACAACATGATCTTTCCAAGCCCATCATCAGACCTTGGGAAGAATTACACTTCAATAGAAACCGACATGGCTTAGGATAAGAAAATCAAAATAGTTTTCATATTCCAAATTACTCCAAACCAATTTTGTTTGTGAGCACTGGATTCCTTCAAGAAAATTCAACTTCACCTATTCAAGTTCAACATTAGAATGATAAGTGCAAACATTGTAATCGAGTTGGTCACATGGAGAATCAGTGTTTTGATCTCCATCCTTGCCAACATTGTGGCGAGTATAACCATTCTTCAAACAGATGTTCAACACTAAAGAAACCTGCAATATTGAAGATTCACTATGAGTGGATTGATCTTTGGAAATGGTCATCAACAACCAAGTGATTATATAAGTATTATTGAAAAATTGAATCTTGAGTAAAGACCAATCTTGTATCACATAACATTTTTTTACCTCACATAAGTGGTCCCCTTATGGTGTAGCTTTCAAGCATGGCCCTCATGGGATGAGATAACATGTGATTGTTTCTGCATGCCCGCTTTGTGTTGTACTCAAATGGAACAAGTATGGTACTCTCTTGAGCATAGAAGGGGGGAGTACAATGATGAAACTCTCATGCACCTTAAGGGGGGAGTTCATAAATCTAGTGAAGATGGTTTTTGTGAAACCACTTGTGGTCTCTCCTTTCAGCTGACAAAGGGGCGAATTGATGATGGAATTGATGATGTAATTGAAGATGGTTGTCAGACAGAAAGTTTCGACAACAACAAACATCAAGTATGTTAGATGGCCATTGAATTTGCTAGATGAGCAACTGTAGTCTGTAGATCGCAGACTTTGGTAGAATAATTGAATCATACATTGGGATGCTGATTTTGAGAGCAATAATGTGGACATTTCGTTCACCTAGATGGCCATTGGACCTAGCAGAGGACAAATGGATCCTTCTGCATTGCATCTTGGCATTGATTGAGTTGTCAGGAATTTTCAGGGATGTGCCAGACTTGCAACTGATTCACTTCTCTTTATTCGCTCTCATCATATTGGATTTCACATCAGTGAAAAAATTGTTGGCATTTTGGCTCACATGATTACATAGTGAGGTTTTCCAGATTTCTTAGCATCCAGATTTGGCAGTGTTTTAGGCAGTTTTTCATTATGGCTCAGCTTAGGAGTTTTAGCATGAAGACATGGAGATATACCAACTTATGAACCTTCTTTGTTGGTATTTTTATTTGGACTTATGATTGAGGGGGGGAATGTTAACCTCTTTCTCATATACAATCATTAAGTCTTAATATACCATCTTTGTATATTTTACATACTAGGATATAGTTGTTATCCTAAGTGTGTTTCTAGATTCATATATTGTCTCCTCCTACCTTATCTCCTCACGAGGTTTCTATGTGAGAACAATTGAGGTGGTTTCATTATTGTATTATATATTTGTATCATTAAGATGAATACAAGGTTGAGAATTATGGCTTGAGGCCTTTTCCACCAATCTTCTTGTCCTAATATTTTTATGCTCAATTTCTTCACCTATTGAATATTGTTTACATAATTTACAAATGACATTATATGGTAATTGAGAAACATATCCATCCCT
Organism: Picea engelmannii; assembly: GCA_009831015.1. Lineage (NCBI taxonomy): Eukaryota > Viridiplantae > Streptophyta > Pinopsida > Pinales > Pinaceae > Picea > Picea engelmannii. Next base: position 64,086 of record ML782488.1, on the reverse strand, counting down.
ATAAAATTTAAGACATCCAAACACTCATCTCGAATACCTTTAAGAAAAAGTGTCGACAATGTGTTCAGGTGTAATTTATGTTGGTTGGATCATCTAAGATTATATTGGAATCTTTTGACATAAACTTCCAGACTCTCTTCTCTTATTTGAGCCATCTTGAAGATTTTCCCTCATAAATCCCTATCTTGCAATAATCTTGATATTTTTTATAGAATGCTTATCTCAATCCTTCCCAATTTTGTATAAAATTTCCACCCAACCCCATGAACCAACGTAAAGTTGAATCTTTTAGGTTCGCTGGATGTTAGAAAAACAAGATAGCAGAGAAATAAAAAAAAAAAAAAATTGAGAAAATAAACCACAGAAGATACACAATATAATAGAGACATAGATATACATGGTTAACCCAGTGTGGGCTATGTCCACTAGAGAAATTTCCAAGTCCTTCCTTTATTATTGTCTAGCAAATGAGGGGATACAACCTACACCACACTCATTGTAACTTCATCTTTTCCTCTCACATTCCCCTCTCTCAGAATACAATATTCCCTCAAATACTTAGCCGCAATAGAATTTCCTCATACAAAAAATAGGTTTCCTTTTTGGGCGAAAACCCTAACATAACTTCTACTGTGAAATCTATGACTTTATAATGAACGGTCCATATTGACTTCGAAATTACAATATTTTACAAGGAAATTTTTCCAATTTTTTCCTCAGGGGCTCTTCCCCCAAACCCTCAAATGGGGGCCCATTGGCCCCCATGACCCCTAGCCGGGGGAAAGTAGGTCCCCCCAAAAACCCCTTCATTCATGGGCCAGCCCACAAACCCCAGACAAAAGAGGTCTAGGAATACCTGCATATGAATCAAGAAGATAATCAGGCTCCACAACCAACACTTGAAACGATTTTAATTTCTAGCCATTGGAAAAGTAGTCATAACTGTGACATAAGACATAAAATTAAAAAAAAAATGTGTTTGGATCCTCACTACTTAGGCCATGGAAATGGGGTAGAGCACTAGGTGGGAGGTGGGATGTTTTTCATCTAGGTTGTACTCTCTATATACTAAATGGGGAATTCAAATGTGACAGGGTCTTGTGGAACATATCCTTCTCCTTCCCCTTGTCCTTCATCCTTGAAGTATAAGGGATTTTTCCAAAATTTCATAGGTCCTCCAAAGGCTACAGATTCTTCTAAAGTGGATGAAATAGAATATTCTCGTTTATGACCAGGATTTCAAGAGGATTTAGGTTAGCATTTGTTGTGGAATTTTCTTCAAGGTTGGATGCTACCTCCTCAATGGGAGGTTTTTGTTCACTTGTGGAAATACTTCATCTTCATCCCCCTCTTCCTACCAGTGTGTTAACTACATGTGTGGATCTTATCATACCAAAAAAAAATCCTCTTGAATATCTTTCCCTAATCATGCATCCTGAACTATCATGATTTTAAATTTAGTGGAATAGATACTCACCGCAAAATATTATGTTGAAAGCGGGAGGCTTTTACACTATAAAGATCCTATACTGAATTCATCTTCGCATTTTACTATCTCTATTCCCATGCATTCATTCCTATATGTATTTAAAAGTAATGCTACAAGGTTCCTAAATCAGTATAAACTAGATATTCTTAATTATTTTAGTGTTTCCTCGACAGTGACGCCAAAAATGACGGCTCTAAAATATGTCTCTTAAAATACAACTATTATATGGATTCTTTTAATTATCAAACCTAGAGTTCATCTTGAACTTATGAAATAGCAGTGCTATATACATTGAGCTAAGAACCTAAAGATTGATTGGTTTCTTATAACATGCCTACTAAAAATGATAAATTGTCATATTCAAAAGAAAACTAAGTTATGAAAATGAAAACTAATATTTAAGAAAACTTCTCTAATTGTGTTTGGTTTGACTGGTGGATACTCTTTATTGTGGGATACAACTCGTTCCCTCATAAGCTCAGTTTTTTTAAACAAAAATCTACAATCATTTCATTATGAATCAAACATGAAAATAACTCCATTCAAATGCACACATATAATGTTATAAAACTAATCTAGTAGCGAAGAAAACATGTCTATGTAAGAAGATGTTCATAAACATAAAAGATGTAGAGTATAAATAGAATATTGCAGCTAATTTGAAATGAACAAATATAAACACAATTATCTACAACAAACAAACTTTCCTTTGTACCTCTTGAAGCAGGCCCAACTCCAAAAAGTCTCAGCAAACAATACAACTCTCAACTACAACATGATTTTAACAATAACTCATAGAGACAAAGGAAACTATATGCATATTCAAATACTGAAAGCTTTTACAAAGTTCTTATATCATTCTCTCCACTGCATACCTCTCAAATACGAGAGAAAAGCTATGTATATATAGTTGAATATTGGAATATGTTATTAACAACTTAGAAATGGTAACATTTATAAAACTCTAACACTATGGAAGAAATAATCAATTGTTCATTATAGTCATTAGAGGTGTTGTGCTTTCAGAGGGAATTCATAGGTGTTTGGATGCCAAAATGGTAACAACCAATGTGTTTCATGGTCTACATGCTTGGCAGTAAATGAATGCGACCCAAAAAAGTACAAAACATTCATTGATTTGCTCCCTACTAGTTTCTCTGTTCACTTGCGTGCGTCGTTGATATATTCTGCTCAACCCTTTGGTAATTTCCATCATCGATCCTTTGCAATTGATATGATGAATCATTAAAATGATTTGGTGGATTATTTTTCAGCGACATATCTCGTGGCTTGTTTTATCCATGCTAGAGGTTTAATGTTAATAATTGTTGGACACACCTACCACACTTAGAGGGGGAGCGGGGGGGTGAATGAGTGTGGGGATCTTTTTCCCAAAACTTCCCTCTTACACAAAAACTCCTTAGTTAACATTCAACATTTTCTCATTACTCATTGTTTTCATTTATAATTAGTTAGATGTGAATACATATCAACAACATATATCAGCGACATATCATCAACAAATCATCTCCACAAAGAACACAGTATGTATGTACAATTTTTCTTTTTATTATGGACTTCAATCTGGGGGGTTTTCAGCAACAACTGAATAGAGTACAACTCTACAAGAGCACCATCTCTATATGCAAGAATCAGATTACATTCTCATCACCAACTGAGATGAGACAACAATCCTCAACAGATATCAATATGTCAACATAAACAAGTGCATCAACCATGCACCAACCTGTGCCAAACAACCTGTAATCAACCTGTATCATAAACAAGTGCATCCAACCATGTACCAAGTATATACCAATCATGTGTCAAATAATAATCAACAATGACTCATCAATATGTACCAACATCATCAACTATACACCTCATGTATGTGCCAACTCATCAACTGCTTGTCTCAACCATGACTAGTTTTGGATTAGTCAACAACCCCAACTTGAAATAATCATAAGTTTGTACCTGTAATGAATAAATATATGAAACTGATATACAATTTTATTGAGTATGTTTTTTGCAACTCCTCCAGGTGGCACTACTTGGAACCTCTCAGAAAAGGCGTTATAGCAAAAATGGCATACCTTTCTGAATTATGGCTTATTCTAGAGAGCAACCTTGTAGAGCGTGGACCGCACAAAATATTCATTGAATTGATATGAAAATATCACACAACATACTAAAGCCTATAACCTAACCAACACATTTGGTATCACTGAATTTGGATCTGTTATGAAGAAGTTATGATGTTTTTACCCGAAACACTTGTTTTTGACTAGTTTCAGGACTAGTCACAAACCCTATTTTCCACGGAGTGTAACTCAAAAAATACAATGACCCACAAGATGAATTTTTTACCACAAATACTTGGGTATGTTTTGTCAATGGCATAGAAATTTCACGGTCTAAATCATTATAGAAAACAAGTTATAGAGAAAATGGTGAGATGACCTGTAAATAACATACCTTAGAAAGCACCATAAAATAATTTATCATTCCTTGTATTTCGGCCTTCTTTTCTTCACCTTTCCTTAGAATTTCATCTTAGATATCCTTGGTTACCTCAAACACATATATATATTCAATATTCTCAAGTATGATTAAAATGAGAGAGCCTTGCCTCTTATTTATACTCTCCAAGTAGCTTCCTTAAAAACATCTTCTAGGTCACTTGGCCTCACTTTCCTTATTTTAGGGTTAACCCAATTCTAATTTCTCCATTAAATTTATTATTTAAATAAT
>ML782488.1:40293-53427 GCA_009831015.1 Picea engelmannii | reverse complement strand
CCAATGAAACCACATCGATCCATATTCATCATGTATCAATGACAACTCATTGATCCATCTTCATCTATGCATTCTCATCAAGGACAATACATATTATATTACATCAATCATCAATCAATCAATCCTTTGACATCAATCAATAAATTGACATCGATCAATCAAACCATTGGCATCAATGACAACATGATCCAACGGTAATAATTATTCACATTTTAACTAAATCCTATATTCCTACTCTAAATTCATAGCATAAACAAGAAAAATTTTAAAGCACAATCCAAATATACCTTTTGGGAGTGGTAGCTCGGGTAAGTGGAAAGTGAGACTATGAAGATAAAAAACGGCCTTATTCAAGACCAAATATCGTTAAAATCATTAAATATATAGGGGAAAATGATATCATTCCAAGGTCCCATCACATGGTACACTAGGATCAGGGAACTTACCATCTTCTCCTTAAGAAGACTAAAATTTGTATCACATTCTATAGTCCACTTAAACAACAAGTCATCTTCAACAACCTCTCCAATGGCTCTGTGATGGAAGCATAGTTGTTGATAAATATTTTGTAGTACTCTATATGGCCCAATATAGACCACAACTATTTAAAATTCTTTAGTTTAGGTAGTTTTTTAATGACCACAATCTTTGTAGGGTCCACCGATACTCCTTATTTGCAAATGATATGTCTTGGAAAATTTCCAAAAGGTACATTGAACATACATTTCTTCGACTTTAAAGAGATATGAAGTTGTTTACACCGATGGTAAATCATTGTAAACTTACTTGCCTTGAATAATTCTAAATAGTTCCAGTTGCATTGGGTGATATAGGATATTACAAAAGATTTATCTGCAACTATGCTTCCATCACAAAGCCATTGGAGAACAATTTAACATTATTTAGGGTAGGTAATTTTAAATGACTGGAATCTTTACAGTGTTCACTGATACTCCCTATACAACTGATATGTCCCAACAAATTTCCAAAAGGTACACAAAACATACATTTCTTTAATCTTAAAGAGATATGAAGTTGTCTACACTGATCAAACATTAACCCCAATAGTCCTATGTGCTCTTTCAATAAAATATGGGGAATCCAATCATCCACATAAACTTCAAGAAACTTATGAATAAAATATTTGAATGCAACAATAAAAATTCAAGAAAACACAACTAAGGCATCCTTAAATTAAAAAAAAAACATGAAATTATATGCAAAGGAACCCCATTCAATAGTGAAAGTTGTCTTCTTCTTGTCCTCTTCTACAATTTGGACATGATGGTACCTCAAAAACCCATTTGTAAATGAATAGGCTTCCTTTCCCACAAATTGATCAAGTACCTTATTGTTGAAAGGAGTATGGAATGGATCATGCACACTGGCATAAACCAAGCTTATGAAGTCCACACACACCTTTTTTTCGAAATCATAAGTGTCCTTTTTTCTATGGATAACAATGGGACTTGCCCAATCAAATTATTCTACAGGAAATATAATACCTATATCCAACATCCTATCAATATGGTTTACATCAATAGGGTTGATGCTTAACAAGCTTGGAATCTATAAGAAACTCAATCTTCATATCATCAAGGCCTCATTAGATTCCCTTCATCCAAGTAAAAAATTGTGAAAACAAGTCTCCATATTATATGAGAAAATATTCTATCTCAACCACCATTTTCTCATCCCAATAGTTTCCTATGGAATTCATCTTGGGTCATTCTTCACTCCTTATATCAACCTTGTTCAAATTCAAAGGTTGATTATATAAAACAACGGAACTCTCTAATTCTCTTCCTTAATTTCCCTGGCCCCTTTAGACTCCTTAAATCAAATGTTCCTCACATTTTCTAAATCATCTGGATCTTCTCCATCTAGATCGATTTTTCCCCAACACAAGGAAAATTCTAATTGCCTCATTGATCTTGAAAACCATACATGTCTCGATGGTAAAACCACATAATAAGAGAATGAATGTTCCACAACTTATCAGTCGATAATATTTCCTTAACAATATTAATAAATTTAGTTATCTTAGGAGACTTACCGACAAAAGATAAATCTTCACAGAACTAGGTCTATATAACAACCCAACTCTTGGTATGTCTTTGGGTTTCTCCCTGTATGTACCAGGCCTTAGGAATGGGTCCCAGACTATGGAAGAAATTTTGAACCCAGAAATGAGGTTAAAATACCTCACTTCCCCATTTTTGGGTGCAAATTTCAACATGGATAAAAGGGTATGATCTTTCATTATATAACTATAGAATCATAACCTATCTTTCATATAAATGGGTTTGTATAATAACCCCAACTCCTAATTTGTATTTTGGTTTCTTCATGTATGTTCCAGGCCTTAGGAATGGGTCCTAGAGCATGGAAGAATTTTTAAACCAAAAATTTAGGTTGCAATCCTTCATATCCCCACTTCTGGGCGAAAATTTGAACATGGATAAAAGGATATGATCTTCCATCATATAAATCCATACTCATAACCTCTTGTCCCTTATTTGTAGATATGTCTTGACACTCGAGGGATAAATAAGCATGTTTTGAATTACATATTGTGCTTCATCCCAAGAGGGAAGGTTATCCTTATGAGTGGCCCACCATCAAGCAAGAGTAACTCACATAACCACATCCAAAGAGAGGATTGTCTATTCTTCCACAACTATGCTCTTTTTTATCTCCCAAGAAATATTCTAAATAAATAACATTGTCATACAAAGAAGGATTCTATAATTATATTCCAATCCAATGGACAATTTTAACTACTGCACATCTAGAGGATGATATTTCATGTATCCTATTTCACCATTCATTTAAGGATTCCTTTGAATCATTGTCATATCAATGTATACTTCTCTAGTTTATTGATCCATTTTTTATTAGGTTAACATGGTCTTCTCTTTTTCTAGAATTCATATGGTATATCTGATCCAATACATCCCTATCCATCGCATCTTTAGTAGGATCAATGTATCATGGTCCTTGATAAGGATATAGAGGTTGGATGATCCCTAGTACCATAAGTTTCAAATGTCATAGTCTATTTCCTCATATCAATTATGGAAGATTTGTCAAACACCCACTCAATACCTAATAGCACATGATATGGATCTTTCTCATTCATGACCTCTAAAACCTCAAAGTCATAGGTGGTCTTGACACTAACCAAATCCACTTCAACATTCTCCAACCCACCAATGGGAAAAAATATATGTTGATTTTCCATCTACTAGGCTAGTATACCACTAGGGGCTTACCCATGGCCTTCCAGGATTTCTTGGGAATAATATTAACACCGGATCCCAAATTCAACATCACCTATTTAAAATCATATCCATCTACTTGAGCATCGAGTCTGAATTCCTTACCTTTTCTCCTTCTCCTTCTTCTTATCCTATGAGTGCTTCTCTCTTTAAGGTTAGCAACAACATAGTCTTCACCACTTTCCTCGGCCTTTGAGATCAAGTGAAGGTTGTTGCACAAACTATACATTAATTTCCCATCAACAAGGATATATGAAAGGAATCCAAACCAGAGGTCAATAATATTTTTATAAATACCTGAGGATTTTCTTTCGGGTCCTATTCCACAGCTTCAAGAAAGTTGTACTAGTCTCGTAATGTTCTCCAGTCCTTGATCATTCCATAACTTTGAGTGAAGGGGGTACTGACATATCTTAGAATATCTCAACTGGATCTTTGAAAAATACTTTCTATCATATTGGTTCAAACTTAGGCACCACAAACCCTACTTTATGAATAATTGGAGGACCAATATCATTGATGTTAGCACTAGTTCTAGCTCCTCCCCTCATGACATCATTAATTGTTAGTTATATATTCCCTCAATTTGGTCTTGGATCTGTATTAATCAAGTTTGTTGCTTAATGCATGTTCCTATCTTCCCATTCTGTAATTAATTAAGGACACTCCTCCATAGCATCAGTATTAGTTTGTAAATAAGAGCACCATGGCCTCCTAGGCTATAACACCCTGGTTTTGATCCTTATGAACTGGAATGTATTATGTAAATGTGACTTAGGCTGGTGAGTCGGTAAAGTTGGAAAAGGGACAAAGTGCACAGGAAATGTAATATATATAATACATTGTTGGTTGCAAGACAGACAAGGACAAGCAATAGGGGGGCTATGATTCCATAAGAGAGGGGGCTTAAGGGGCTAAGTCTTTTTATTGTATTTTATTTACCCATATTGGTTTTAATTGAGAAAAGTGGTTACATGAGCTTCTTGGTTCTTGTAATTATATAAACCCTGCTTGTGGGTTATTTTGGGGGTTGTTCACTTGTTCTTTTCCATTCACTCCTACACCTTTATCACTCTTTCATTTTTTGGGTGCCTTATTCTTGCTAATTTGTGTGCTCTTAGTCTGAGCATGGAAACAAATGGATGGAAGAGGAGAGCCATTGCTATATGGATGTAATAAATTACTGATCATTTTATGAAGGAATGGATGCATGTGTTCACGATATTTATGGCAGTTTGGAAAGAACCGTCCAGAACTGAGAATCCTTGGAGTTTCCAGCAGCTATGTTTTCTGACTAGTAGCACTGGAGCCCTAGAGAAACATGGAACAGGCCGAGGGACTGTATGGAAGAGAAATGGGTTCATTTCTTTGTGTTGTGCAGGCTGAAGGAGAAAGAGTGTTGGAAATTAGGATTGTTGTGTGGTTGGGAAAACTTGAGAGCTAATTATCCAACTGTTGTGTGTTTTAGATTTGGCCTAGGACCTGTCCTTGTGGATTCATATCCTTGGCTTGGGGGTGACATGTTGTTGAAAATTGGAACAACAATGTCTATGGTTGGGAGGAACATCCTTGGTCTGCAACCAGTTGGTGATGATTTAATTAAAGATAAACGCTCTTTGTGTTTTATGTATAATGTATATTTCATTGTGTATTTAATTATCTTTGAGATGTATTTATGTGTGCATGTTGGCTAGTTATTTGGTGTGCATGGCACACTATTTATTTCTTTTATGTTGTAGCATGGACCTTGATTAATGAATGTGATTCTTTTGATTTCAAATTAGTTATTATCAGAATTTGAAATCAGTTTCGAAGTGAGTTTTTGAGGTAGCGCTATCGGTTCGGGGGTGGATGGGTATGTTACAGATTGTTATCAAAGCTTCTAGTTGAAACACCGGACTGGTATGGGATGAAATTGTTGGACATGATATTATGGTATTTTCATTAAGAAATGTTATGTCTTTGAGATCCTAAAGATCAGGAGAGATAGCGTATTAGGTTGCACGGAATCAGAGTTCACATCATTAAGACCTTTGGAAAGGTCGAAGGAAAGCTCAAGAAAAGGAGCACCTTAAGGAAGTGTTATTGGGATCGAATTCCCAACAGATCAACTATAGAAACACCTTCATAACTATGAGGAAAATCTATCATAGACGGGAGATATGACAACCTTCGATCGTTGACCGAAGGAATAGATCAACGATCGTGGTTCGGTTGGAATCCAAGTGTAAAGAAAAAGGAGGCTTAGAAGAATCTAACCTTTGAAGGACATTGATACTAGGTTAATAAAGCTTCGAGAGAAGGAGGATAACAAGAGTCGTCAGATCTAGTTGAGAAATTTTGGGTATAATGAGAGTCATTAGATCGAACCCCAACCATTCGATTGAGTTGATGAGTTCAATGGTCATTCGGCATTGACCATTCCATGAATAAATGAGTTATAAATAGGTGGAATCCCCAAAGGTCGAAACCATGAATTAATGCAAACCATCTACCTAAGATCCCTTCGAGAATTTTCTCAACCGTTAGATCAAGCAGTGGAAGGATAACATAAGTGAAGGTGTTAACTGACGATAAGTGGTCATCGTCACTTTATGACCAATTTGGCATGTATAACTCCGAGGAGTTGAACAACTTGAGAGTTGTAATATCCTGAAGTCCTAGATTGTTGAAGCCCCAAAATTCCTGCCAACCGTCGGATCAAGGAGGAACTTCATGTGATTTCTCGACCGTCTGATCGAGTATACTATAAGGATAGGGTAAGCCATAAATTCCTAAAGTCACGGAGTGTCGAAGCCCCAAAATCCCACCAACTGTTAGATTGAGGGAATAATTCAGGAGTAATGTGAGCCATTAGATTAGGAGTGGAAGGATAGCATAAGTTTCGGGACTTCAGAACTTTGCCACTTCAACGATTACTGGAGATAGGAAAAGTTGTGAAGTGTCGAAGCCATGAAGTGCAAAGTTGAAGTTGTGAAATCACATAGGCCGTCAGATCTAGAGTGGAGTAATGTGGATTTTCCGTTTGGATGATGATGTGTCTTATGCCATGTGGTAGGGGTGCTATATGGGGACATGTGTCACATGAATTCAGTGCATTTTGGACCCCAAAATGTCCAATTATGAGTGACACGTGGCACACATACCATGGGTCCACATCACCATAGGTGAAATCAACATGCCATGACATCTCCAGGATTATGGCCTCCGAGAATGTCCAGTTTCTTCTACTAGAAAAAGTGTCGAAGGCAAAAATAATGAATTAATGCAGACCATTGATCTAATATCCCTTCGGGACTTTTCTCAATCGTTAGATCAAGCAGTGCAAGGATAGGGTAATCACTTCGGCATGTACAACTCTAAGGGAGTTGAACAACTTGAGGGTTGTAATATCTTGGAGTCTCGGAGTGCCAAAGTCCTGAAGTAAATAAGGAAATCCCATATCAACACTTGATTAAGTCGTGATCATTGATTTTGTTGAAGCCTCCAGATGAGATAAGATCGATGGGAGATTAAATCTCAATCGTCCAATCTACTTGTGGAGATAATATAAGTACTTCGGTGAAGTGTACTTCAGGAAGTATTATTTCGAAAGAATGCATGAATGTCGAATTCCAGAGTACCTAGTTCCAACATCAGTATTATGATAAGGTAAAGGGGTTGATTAAAAGCACGAAGGGCCTAGAAGTAAAAAATCCTGCAGGCATTTTTGAACGAGGTTCTGTGTAGAAGAATAAAGAGAAAGGCACTTAAGGAACATCTCTTAGAATGGATAAACCTGTGGTTTCGAGTCACGGTCACAAGGAAAGTGGATTGAAGGAATCACTTGAGTAGAATTTTAATTTTGTATCAGTTTAAAGGGCCTATAGAATAATTTGACAAGATCGGCACACAACCATTCCATTGCCGCTACAAGATCCTGTATGCACAAAAAGGATGAAAGTGGCCTTTTCAGGAATCCATAACTTTCAGCTCAGAAATCAAATCAAGGCAAGAGTACAGTCGTTGGAAAGATGATTAAGAGGATAATGACCCAAAATTATTATAATTTCGATAACTGTGATATAATTCTTCTTGAACGGAGAAGAAAAATGACCTGTATCGTTAATTGACAAATTTTTTTACATGCATAATTCTAACAAAATGGTTGCTTGTACATTTTGTAGAATTAGAAGTATAACTAGATAATTTCAAGTCTAGAATTGGATATTATGGAAGCATGATATATCTTATAGAAGTTGGATGAGGCAATAAAGGGGTACAAGGAAAGTAACAAAAAGTGGATAAAGAACTCGAGAACAACAAAATAGAAGAATTATTATTATTCAGCTACTACAGAGTCTAAATGAATTGCAAGGCACAACAATAAGAATACTCACATAAGACATGAAGCTAGCAGGTGAAGAATGAAATTGATGGTCATATAAAGGAATATTAAGACTTCATATCCTTGAAGGTAGAGAGGTGTAGATAGTTTCAAGCTTTATGTGAAAGAGAACAGGGAGCTTAGGAGATGAGGTGTGAATAGTATCTATGTTCCAAGCACAAGAGTTCCTAGGAAGGATTTTATAGCTATGATTTAGCTACATGACTAAAAGTACTCAGATCAAGAAAGCCACTTTTGATATGAGAGTTCACAGTGGAAGCATGATACCAATGAAAAGAAATTAGAGATAGAATAGTGAAGGTTCTTTCAGTTGAAAAATACCACTTAATGAAAACAAACTTCCATTGGGAATGGTATTAAGTGTGAAAGGTATGGTTTCACAGGGAAATGTTAATGAAGTAATTTAATGGACAACTAGGATTAATATTATTTGGTTCAGTAATGCTATGGTAGTAGTGTGATGGAATGATCTAAGCTACTTCATTCCAAGGTTCTGGAATGTTTCATAAAGATAATTTTTGTATATGATTTCCCAAAAGAAGCCATTGCAAATTGAACACATTGGTTGGATTGCAGAATGGCCAAGTGGAACTTGGATGGAAAGTATTCAGACCATGGAACAATAGGGAAGATGAGAAGAATGGGATCACACAAGGAATCAAGGTGATCTAGGTGGATATTGGTGGCCACCCACCTGTTCCAACTTCCAACTGGCTCATCTTAACAGTTTTCAATTCAACAGGTTTCTCTGTAATGGGGAAAATTCTTTGTAATTGTGGGTTTTGCACTTACAGGGTTGTCCTGAAGCCATACAAAACATCCAAGTGGATATTGGTGGCCGCCCACCTCTTCCAACTGGCTTATTTTGGAAGTTTTCATGTTAGTACATCTTTTTGTACTTCCAAGGTTGTTTTGGAGCTCTAAACAGTGTTTTCTTGGCTTGCCACAGTCAAACTGTAGATGGAGTTAGAGATTGATGGCATAATGCATAGTTCTCAAAAATACCTTTCCAATGGGCTATCACACGCCTAAAATAAAGATCGTATGCAAAATTTACGACCCTAGGAAGTTAATATACTAACTTACCCCAACGAGGCCCACATGACTTTTAGCGCTTCATCTCCTAGGGTTAGGTTTTTGGATGTCTAGGGTTTTGGCATTCATGTTTATCATAAAAAGGCCTTCAGAGCCTCATTGTAATCATCTTCTGGAGAATGAGCATAGTCGTCACATCTATTCTCAGAGATAAAGATGCCACCATTATAGTGAGTCTTGCACTTTGTATTTTTATAGTCTTTGTACATTTCTTTCATTAATAGAAATCATCTATTGTTGTATTTCTTTGTTTCTTGAAATTTTTACGTGTATTTCATTGTAATATCTCTTCTTTCATTTCATTCCGAAAACAATTTGGATCAGTTGTATCAGATCATGTTGCTCTTGATATTTTTTTAGTGCATGTCCCCGACGAGGTGCGAGTATAGAAAGTTGGGTCTCAAGCTTGTCTCTCTTGAGTACAATCTCTCTCGCATGCCCAAGAAACCCTCTATGGTAGCAGAAAATAAAAATGATGGAGCAAAAGATTCTATTAACCTGTTTCTTGAGCAAGCTCTCCCGCGATAGAGGGAGGAAATGATGGAGAATTTTTCCCACATCCTTCAACTCATGCCGATAACAACATGCACATCTTCATCAAGTGACCACTTTGGAGGAACCTCTCCCTACAAGGTACAATTTAATTTTGATATTCCCGTATTTGAAGGTAAGATAGATGTGAATGCCTTAGAAAAATGGTTGAATCTGCTAGAAGGTTATTTCTCTATTCATAATTTTTCCGACAGGGAAAATATCACCTTTGCACTCCTCAAGTCTCTCCCACATGTCAAACATTGGTGGGAAACTTACTGGGAGAAAAGTTCCACATAGGAATATGGAATATATGGGGTCGAGCACACTTGGGATTTTTTTGTGGATGTGGTCAAGGAACAATACTACCTTGTTGACAACTATGAAGACTGGTACATGAGATGGACAACATTGCGGCAAGAGAAGAGCTAAACATTGTCGGAGTTCACAAATACTTTCCATAGCTTGTGCACCAATATGTGTATCAAAGACTCCAAGCGACATCTGGTTTTGAAATACCGTGGGGCTCTACATAGGTACATCCAAACCAAAATTGATTTCCTAAACATCTCATCATTGGGAGTTGCATATCGATATGCTATCAAAATCGAGTAGAAATTTAGGCACCAGAACAAATGGGAGTTGGGTCTGAAAATCCACAACAACCAAACCATGGTAAAGATGACCCTAACCAATAGCCTCCTGACAACAATTTGGTGGAATAGATTCAATCCCGCCAACAATAGGTTGGTGACAGCCTTCCATAGACCAAGGAACACAACATCTCCAACAAGGCACACAACTCACCAAGATTCAGATTCACAAAACTCTTTCCCCTCTTTCCAAGAAACTCAACACAATGGAGACCATTGCTTCCTAAGAGGGGAGGATTGATCCAGGTGGATACTGGTGGCCACCCACTTGTTCCAACTTCCAACTAGCTCATCTTGACAGTTTGCAGTTCAACATGTTTCTCTGTAATGGGGACATTTCTTTGTAATTGTGGGTTCTGCACTTACGAGGCTGTCCTAAATCTCTACACAGCATCCAAGTGGATATTGGTGGCCACCCACCTACTCCAACTGGATTTTTTTGGAATTTTTCATGTCAGTACATCTTTCTTTAGTTCCAGGGCCGTTTTGGGGCTCTAAACAGTGTATTCTTGGCTTTACACTATCAAACTATAGACGAATTTAGAGTTTGATGGCATAATGTGTAGTTCTTGAAAAACCTTTCCGATGAGCTATCACACGCCTAAACTAGAGATCGTATGCAAAATTTATGACCCTAGGAAGTTAATGTACTAATTTACCCCAACGGGGCCCACATGACTTTTGGCGCTTCATCTCCTAGAGTTAAGTTTTTGGATGTCTAGGGTTTTAACATTCATGTTTATCATAAAAATGTCTTTAGAGCCTCATTGTAATCATCTTCTGGTGAATGAGCATAGTCGTCACATATCTTCTTAGAGATAAAGCTGCCACCATTCTAGCAAGTCTTGCACTCTATATTTTTACAGTCTCTATACATTTCTTTCATTAATAGAAATCATGTATTGTTGTATTTCTCTGTGTCTGGAAATTTGTATGTGTATTTCATTGTAATATCTTTGCTTTCATTTTGTTCCAAAAATAATCCGAATCAGTAGTTTCAGAGCAAGCTGCTCTTGATCGTTTTCAATGCATGCCCCCGACGAGGTCCGATTATAACAAGTTGGGTCTCAAGCTTGTCTCTCTTTAGTACAATTTCTCTCACACACCCAAGAAACCCTCTATGGAAGTAGAAAAGAAAAATGACGAAGCATAATATTCTATTAACCTATTACTTGAGCAAGCTCTCGTGTGATAGAGGGACGAAATGATGGAGAATTTTTCCCACATCATTCAACACTT
Organism: Picea engelmannii; assembly: GCA_009831015.1. Taxonomy (NCBI): domain Eukaryota; kingdom Viridiplantae; phylum Streptophyta; class Pinopsida; order Pinales; family Pinaceae; genus Picea; species Picea engelmannii. The sequence goes on along the minus strand of ML782488.1, from coordinate 42,241 downwards.
GTCGATAGTAACAGGTGCATCTTCATCAAGAGACCACTTTGGAGGAACCTCTCCCTTCAAGGTACAAATTAATTTTGATATTCCTATATTTGAAGGTGAGATAGATGAAAATTCCTTTGAAAAATGGTTGAATCTACTAGAAGGTTATTTCTCTATTCACAATTTTTTCGACATGGAAAAGATCACCTTCGCACTCCTCAAGGCTCTCCCCCATGTCAAACATTGGTGGGAAACTTACTGGGATAAAATTTACACAAAGGAATCTAGAATATATGGGGTCGATCCCACTTGGGATTTTTTTGTGGATGCAGTCAAGGAACAATACTACCCTGTTGATAACTATGAAGACCAGTACATGAGATGGACCACACTACAGCATGAGAAGAGCCAAAAAGTGTTGGAGTTCACAAATACTTTCCATAACTTGTGCACCAAGCTGGGTATCAAATACTCTGAGCGACATATGGTTCTGAAATACCATGGGGATCTGCATAGGTACATCCAACCTGAAATGGATTTCCTAAACATATCATCATTGCGAGTTGTGTATCGATATGCTGTCAAAATCTAGCACAAATTTAGGCACCAGAACAAATGGGAGTTCAATTATACAAATATGCAACAACCAAAGCATGGTAAATACGGTCCTAACCAACAATCTCCTGACAACCATCCCAGCGACAACAAGTTGATGGAGCATATTGAACTCCACCAGCAACAGGATCACGACAGCCTTCCACAGACCAAGTAGAGCAACTTCTCCAACAAGGCACGCAACTCACCAAGATTCAGATTCAAAGAATTCTTTCCCCTCTTCCCTGGGCACTCAACGCAGTGGAGACCATTGATTCTTAAGGAGGGAGGATTGATCCAGGTGGATATTAGTGGCCACCCACCTGTTCGAACTTCCAATTGGCTCATCTTGATAGTTTTCAATTCAATACGTTTCTCTGTAATGGGGACTGTTATCGCTCAGTTTGTAGTTTAGGTCAAGTAGCTGGAGGGTAAAGGTCAAACTGGCGTAACAGGAGCTTCCCCACCCACTGTCACCTCGATGGGTGCTCTTTCTATTTAGGGTGGCTAAGCCCAAGGGAGACGTCCCTAGCAATCTGGGGTTTTGAAAGGAAAAGGGTCAAAGGATTGAGGCTAGTTTCCCCTTCACAGATTACCGCCAAGAAGATAGTCAAATGAAGAATAACCACAAGGAAGGCACCTGCTTGCGAGACAAGACAACAATAAATCTAGTACATGCAATAGTGGTTAATACTTCATTAATCAATGACTATCAATATTTAAGGTACGTGAGCATAATCAACAGTAAATATTGACGAAGTCAATGTTTGCAATAATGACAATGGCATATAATATTACTTGTCAATAAACACTGGGATAATATGAAAATAATCAATCCTTGAATCAATGCATCAAATGTTATTAATTGCTCACATACAAAGGTAGCTACGTCAACATCCTAGGAATGACGTTAGGCTTCTTTTAGGGTTAGTATAATAGACAAAGAGGTCAACGTTTTGCAAACAAGCCAATGAAATTTACCAATGTATCAATGTCTATCATTACAAGACCAAGCCACAGTATTTTCTATCAACCAAAATCTTAATAAAGGCATGACGTCATCATTTTCTGCTATGTTAGAAGACGTTAGGGTTAGTTAGGGTTTCAAATTTGAGAGTTTTGAAAGATTGTTTTTTGCATAACAAGCTCAATGTTGAAGAGAAAAACCAGTGCCTTAGGGTATTATGGAGTCAAAAGTAAGGGCAAGATCTCAAGAGGATCAAAATCTAAATACTAGAGAGTTAGGTTCTATGGTGCTACAATGGCAGGGCCCTAGAATCAAAACCCTAAGGGAAGGAGGCTCATTCCGGTGTTGCTTAAGCAAGGCCTCATGCTCCTTCCTCTTTCTTTAAATATTCTTGGCAAAATGGCTAGC
>ML782488.1:18201-29597 GCA_009831015.1 Picea engelmannii | reverse complement strand
TTGGTGGCTAACCAAAACCCATGGATACCAACTCGCCAAGCCACCCCATCAATCACCCCAACAATGGTCAAGTGGATTAGTGTAAAGTCCAAGCAGTTATATGAAATGAAAGAGATCTAATGCATACATAAGAAGGTTATAATTATCAAATATGACACATACCATGATACCTCGGACCAATTACCTCATGGAGAAAGAGCCTTTTTTGATACAAGGCCAGGCCGGTAGTGATGGAGGCTGGTACTGTTGGCAGGACAAATCTGGCTGAGCAGAAGAAGATGGGTCCTTCAGGACCATGCTCAGGTCGCTCCTGCTCTCGGTACTCCATGTCTAGGACCATGTGGGCCTCGAGACATGATCTCCTAGTTATCCCTAGATATCGGGGATAACAGGACCCACATAACTTTTGGTGCTTCATATCCTAGGGTTAGGTTTTTTGGTGTATAGGGTTTTATCATTCATGTTTATCATAAAAAGTCCTTTAGAGCCTCATTGTAATCATCTTTTGGCGAATGAGCATAGTCGTGACATCTCTTCTTAGAGATAAAGTTTCCACCATTCTAGCAAGTCTTGCACTCTGTATTTTTACAGTCTCTGTACATTTATTTCATTAATAGAAATCATGTATTGTTGTATTTCTGTGTTTCTGACAATTGTTATGTGTATTTCATTGTAATATCTCTTCTTTCATTTCGTTCCAAAAATAATTCGGGTCACAAGGATCTGAAGAAATTTAGAGACAAACAGCTACAACATAAATAAATAAATAATAAGTGGACGAAAACAGAAATGCACTAGAGTGCATGATGCATGCACTGAAGTTATAATGCATATGCATTATTAGGCATCCTGACAGTGAATGCTTCATCCATATGGATGTGCATTTGTGCTTGAATATGCATATAACATGCTTGTGTATTTAGATAGTATTTTATTATGCAATAATGATGTTGTGTTATATTAAGTATGACTAATGATGGATTATGTGTTCGGGAATATATATATGTGTGTGTGTGTGTGTGTGTGTGTGTGTGTGTCTCACACATAACTAACTCTATGGGTATTCACTACTATAGAAATATTATGTCTCCTAATTTGACTTGGTTATGATCTCATAACAAATCATAACACAATATGCAACTACTAAATTTTATCTAAATTCATTCTAGCATCAACAACATTTATATACTCTAGGACTTTGGCCATTACATATCAATTTAAATATTGAAAAATTAACTGAGAGAATTCTTACCTCAATTCCTTTCAACAATAGAAGCAAACAAATGCATACCTGTGTGGTTTTTATCAACCTACTTGATGCTACCTGGTCAGTTAGTATTTGTATATGCTCACATGCTTCCTCCTCCATCCTTTTGATAACCATTCCTTCCACCCTCATGGGTATTCACATTGAATCGCTTTCCTTCCAAGTCCCTTATATCAATAGAAATATTTCGCAAAGCTTCTTCAATATCTTGATTTTTAATCGAATAGTTGACTAGCCAGTTTTCCACATCATCTTCACTATACTCAAGAATGCCATAGAATTTTTCAAATGATAACCCTTTAAAGATCTCAACTTATTCGTCAAATGTTTTCTTGGTTAAGAACAATGAGTTGAGTATCAATTTGGGGTCTTGGACCTCATTGGTGCTCCTAGTTAAGTCTATCTCAGTCAAATTTTTGAATAATTCTTCTCTTCTGGTTATGGCCTGGCTTCATGCTTGGACAATAATATTCAGGTTCTTAACCTTTTCCTTCCAGCATGCGTTTAGTTGTTTTATCCAGTTCGAAGAAGGGAGATCCTCCTCTCTTCTTCTCAACTCTATCATATTGGTAACTTGAAAACCAAAGGGTACAACCGCATCGACGTAAAAACCTTCCTCGTTTTTCAAATATGCCTGTAAATATTCATGAAAAGCGTGTGCTCTCATTCAAAAAGAGACCATGCTCTTTAACATCTCCCAAGCCTCTATAATTAATTCCATTATTTTCTTGATATTATTTTCCACATATCCCCGGGCTGATGTGAGAAGGCTTGTCAATCCTTTTAATTTTGTTGCAGGTGTGGTAGGCTTGATCATTGCTAAAGGACTAGCAAGTACTAGAAGAGGCATTAAAGTTTCCTCCAATTCTTTGATTCATTGCTTTACCCTGACATTCTTTGTTTCAAGGCCTCCAATATAATTATCTATAGAATCTCCAGTTGCTCGGTGAATTTGGGAAATTTGGGAAGGCCGCATGTCACATAGGTTAATCTCTAAACGAGTTTTCCCCTTTTTATTTTTTACATCTCTTTTCTCAATAATAAAACTTTTGGACTCGTAAAAAAAACGCTCTGAAATACAAAAGACTCTTCTTCATCGAAGGTATCGCTCTCAATTATTTCCATCTAAGGATTCTGGTGAGCAGTGTTCTCTAGATGGTCGACATTGGGGAACACTTTTTCGATGTCAATTTCAAGTTCCATGTCCTCGAGGGAGAGATCGTGGATGTCACTTTCACCTCAAGGTCCCTCTTTTTCTTGCACAATCCATTGAAAATATTGTGGTCTCTCCGAACATGCTTGAAAACACTCCTCACGACAGAAATATCATCAATCAGATTATTTCCCTGTACGGAAGGGAGACTTGGACGAAATCCGTGATTTAGAAAAGCTTAGGGTAAAAATTAAGAGAAAAGTTGCAGATTTAGAATTTCTGAAGATCCATAGAAACGAAAACATCATGCCCAGGTTCACGCAAATCGTGCACAAAGATAATAATAAATGGAACAACGCGGATTTCATCAGATATGGCTTATCCATAGTTAAAAACGAAATAAAAAAGAACATATTTTACCTTGATAACCTATCCAAAAATGCACTACAATTACATCTAAAACTGGCGCACTCCATCAAACACGAATTGTGGAGAACGATGGACTCCTTGGCCACCATCAAAGTTGATAAAGAATATGAACAGGCCCGCACCAGAAATAATTCGAAACTAGAACTCTTGCATGGCAACAAAACCAATAAAGAATACACCAGCGCAACAAATAAGATTGACTCCTTAGACGCCATCAAAGATGATAAAGAATGTGAACAAGCCCGCACCAGACAGAATTTGAAGCTTGAACGATTAATTAGCAACAAAAATGATAAAGAATACAACAAAACTGTTAAAGAATATACCAGCGCGAACAATATCGTAAACCTCTCCTCACACATACTGGATGAAGCTGAGATAAGCGTTTTAGAGAGAGGCCTCAACTTCGCAATCTCCCCTACCTCTATCCCAATCGAAAATATTATTTGTTGCATAGAAGACAACATCTAGAACCTTACCAATGAGGAAAAATATATAATAAGACAAGATTGTTCAATCATACTATGCAAGGCAAGACCTCCAAAAAGAAACACAAGTAAAGAAGAACATGTAGCTTTAAATTGGAGATAATTTTTTGTGTGGTCTTCTTTCTATAGACCGCATGGCCGAATCGATGAATTAAATTTGAAAATTTGTCAATTTGGTTGATTCGGTCGAATTGTTTGTCAAATTCGATGTGTTCCCCCTAAAATCCTAGCATTGTGTTTGATTATCATGTGTTCGTCTCTTCCTTTGTTGTGCTTTGTGGATGCTTTTCTTTATTTGGATCTCACGGTAGTCATTTTTCTTGAACACGTCAAGGATATGTTTTATTACTTAGTCCAAGTGTTCTTCATTGGAAACATTAAAAACTCAAGTTGCAATAGTAATGACGATGCCAATCTTTTGTGTAGGATGATAGTGAGAGTTATCATTGAGATATCTATTAGTATGTGTCTTCTTTCGATAAAAATGATGGGACATAGAGATATCATATTTCTTAGAAGCCAAGACATCCAAAAAAAGGTAGTCGACCATTTTCTGTTGTTTCCATATTAAAATTGATGTATTCAGATTGGTTGTTGGGATGGTTTAAGAATTCATACTACTTATCTCTTCCATGTGGCCAAATTGTGTTGATGTCATCAACATATCTCTTCCAAACTTTTGTTTTCAGGGGAGGAGTATTGACAGAAATTATTTCAAAATTATCCATGTATATGTTGACAACAATAGGGGATAAAGGTGATCCCATGGCCTCACCTTCGAATTGTTCATAGATATCACCATAAAAACTGAAGTATGTCGATTTTATACATATTTGTACAAGGCTTGTCATCTCAATATCGTTAACATTTTTTAGAAACTTCAATAGATTCATCTACAATACCTTTGTGATCAAAGAAACTACATCAAAACTCACCTTGATATCATGCTCTTCCATCTTCAGATATTTGATGCTATCATCAAAATATGTTGAGTCCTTAATAAATGAAGAAGTATGTCCAACTAGAGGAGTGAGATTTGTTTTCAATGTATTTTGCAAAATTGTAGGTGGGTGAGCTAATGGTGTTCATGGTAGGTCTGAGTGGGGCTCCGTATTTATGAATCTTAGAAAGACCATAAGTGTAAGGCATGGTGACTACACTAAGTGTTAGCTTCTTTATCTAGTAATCATCAAGAGATGAGGCATTATTTGCATGCTTGACTTCCTTCAAAATTCTTTTGCCAGTATCCTTTTCAATCTTTTGTATCTACCACTAGTTGTAAGATGTACTATCATTTTTATGTGGTAGTCCCTTGTATTTAAAATGATTGTTGCATTTCCCTTATCCACTTTTAGGATTTTAATGTCCCTATTGCATTTGATATTTTTTAATTCTTCTATTTCTTCATGACTAGTCTTATTTCCTATAGGTTTGGCCTTCCTGAAAGCAACAACACACTCTTGTCTTATTTCCCAAGCACTATTGAAGGGGAGAGTTCTAATTAAGTCCTCTATGTAGCATATAATATTCTTGTATGGAATATGTTTTGGTGCTACAAATTTAGTCCCTTATACAATACTTTAAAGACATAGTCATCCAATGCATGCCTCAATAAGTTAACCACACTTATTCCCTTTATATTGCATCCTTACCCATCAACTTCATCATTTTATAGTTGCTCACAAATCCATGTTCTAGCCTACCACATTTGTCTCTTCTCTAGCTCCACATATTTATTGATATGTTTATCTGTAAATATTTTAAAATCCTTTTCCTCCTTGGTAATGGGGCTAGCTTCAAATATATTTCATATTTGAATACTCAACATGCTAGAGAGCTTTAGATAAAGCATTAGTAGCTGTCTAGAAATATAGTCCAAACTATACCACATCCTCTTTATCTCATTTTTAACTAATTTCATTCTAGTGTTCTTGAATATTTCCAAATTTCTTTGATTATGAAAGTGGTGTTTGGGACCCAAGAAAATGGTGACTTTACTAGCAGAAAAGGAACAGGAGAGAGGCAAGTCGACATTAGGGAGAATCCTCTTTTCAGATGCAGCTCGAGTAGCTAGTTAAAATGTATACATTGGTGGGAAGTTGGATGATATCACTGTCATTAGTGAAAGGAAATTCCAAAGAGTAGGATCTTTATACAGGTTTCTATTGTTCAAACATTTATGTTCTAAGACTTTTTCCACCATTGATTTGATGAGGTAGTTCTTTCAGAGTTATCGCATTGGTTTTTTTCATTTTCGACATTTTGGACCAAACCAGTGTGGTCCATCATCAGGAAAATAATATGAGATATGAAGGAAAAAGATTTAACAAGTGTAAATAAATACATGAAAAGATATTATGAAGAGCCGACTTATTAAAAATGAAATTAATGAATTTTTATAAACCTAAAAATATATTGTTTATTCAGAGCCGACTTAAATCAAATGAAAACAAGAAATATAAAAACCTAAAAATATATATTAATTATTAATTGATTTTCTAGAATGAGTCATTGCGGTTAGTGTTGGGATCCAATTTTGACTAATTTTCCAACCATCATATCTATTTAGATTGCTAGGTTGTTTTTCAATTTCGATTGCTTCTCTAAATTTCCTATTGTGATAATGATCTATCTTGGCAAGAATTTTGGCGTCTTCAATACAAATGTGATGTTTAGTTTTGTTTGAATGTTCTGCCAAGGCTGAGGGACGAGTGTGATTATGTTTAATGTCAGCGGCATGTTCTTGAATCCTAATTCTAAAGGAGCGACCTGTTTCTCCTATGTATTGTTTACCACACGAGCATGGGATCATATAGACACCCTTATGTCCGATGGGATCAACATGGTCTTTGACTGACCTAAGGGAATTTCTAATAGTGTTTAAGGGTTTGAAAGTTGCCCCAATGATTTTCTTTTTCAAAATCCTAGCAAGCTTGTCTGTTGTCCCTTGTATATAGGGTAAGAAAACCTTGGACGCATCATTATTCGTTTGTTCTTTATTTCTAGGTGTTTTAGTGGAATTTCGAAAGGCTTTAATCACCTGATGTTTTTTATAGCCGTTATCCTTGAAAACATTAAGGAGATGATTTTTCTCTTCATCAAGGTGTTCATTATCGGTCTATCTTGGCAAGCATTTTGATGCATCCAAGGTTTTCTTAGTCCCTCGGCCTTGGAAGAACATTCAACTATGGAGGTTGAAGTCCACATTTTTTGATGCGTCCAAGGTTTTCTTAGTCCCTCGGCCTTGGCATAACATTAAACTATAGAGGTTGAAGTCCACATTTTTTGATGCATCCAAGGTTTTCTTAGTCCCTCGGCCTTGGCAGAACATTCAACTATGGAGGTTGAAGTCCACATTTTTTTATGCGTCCAAGGTTTTCTTAGTCCCTCAGCCTTGGCAGAACATTCAACTATGGAGGTTGAAGTCCAAATTTTTTGATGCGTCCAAGGTTTTCTTAGTCCCTCAGCCTTGGCAGAACATTCAACTATGGAGGTTCAAGTCCACATTTTTTTATGCATCCAAGGTTTTCTTAGTCCCTCAGCCTTGGAAGAACATTCAACTATGGAGGTTCAAGTCCACATTTTTTTATGCATCCAAGGTTTTCTTAGTCCCTTAGCCTTAGTAGAACACTTAACTATAGAGGTTGAAGTCCACATTTTTTTATGCGTCCAAGGTTTTCTTAGTCCCTCAGCCTTGGAAAAAAATTCAATTATGGAGGTTGAAGTCCACATTTTTTTATGCGTTGAAGGTTTTCTTAGTCCCTCAGCCTTGGCAGAACATTCAACTATGGAGGTTGAAGTCCACATTTTTCAGTTTCCAGGGCGATGTTTATGAACAAACTTGTGGAGTTGCTATGGGATCCCCCCTCTCTCCCATCAACTATGGAGGTTGAAAATAAAGGTAGTCTTCCTTTTCATGGAATATTTAGAAAGCAAAGCCCTTATCTCCTCACCCTTCCAACCTAAATACTGGAATAGGTTTGCCGATGATACTTTTGTCAATTGGCCCCATGGTTGTGACAAATTAAATGAATTTTTGAATCACCTCAATAAACAATCTAATCACATCAAATTCACTATGGAGGTTGAAAATAAAGGTAGTCTTCATTTTCTAGATGTTAGGGTCACAAAAAGACCCGATGGATCCTTCGCCCACCAAGTTTATAGGAAAAAAACTCACACTGAACAGTACCTTAATGCCAATTCCCATCATCACCCTGCCCAAAAGTTAGGGGTCCTCAACACCCTAGCCACTAGGGCCTTCAGAATCTCCGATAATGAACACATTGATGAAGAGAAAAATCACCTCCTTAATGTTTTCAAGGATAACATCTATAAAAAACATCAGGTTATTAAAGCCTTTCGAAATGCCACTAAAACACCTAGAAATAAAGAACAAACGAATAATGATGTGTCCAAGGTTTTCTTACCCTATATACAAGGGACAACATACAAGCTTGCTATGATTTTGAAAAAGAAAAGCATTGGGGCAAATTTCAAACCCTTAAACACTATTAGAAATTCCCTTAGGTCAGTCAAGGACCATGTTGATCCCATCCTACAGAAGGGTGTCTATATGATCCCATGCTCGTGTGGTAAACAATACATGGGAGAAACAGGTCGCTCCTTTAGAATTAGGATTCAAGAACATGTCGTTGACATTAAACATAATCGCACTCGTCCCTCAGCCTTGGCAGAACATTCAGACAAAACTAAACATCACATTTGTATTGAAGACGCCAAAATTCTTTCCAAGATAGATCACTATCACAATAGGAAATTTAGAGAAGCAATTGAAATTGAAAAACAACCTAACAATCTAAACAGATATGATGGCTGGAAAATTAGTCAAAATTGGATCCCAACACTAATCGCAATGACTCATTCTAGAAAATCAATTAATGATTAATATATATTTTTAGGTTTTTATATTTCTTTTTTTCATTTGATTTAAGTCGGCTCTAAATAAACATTATATTTTTAGGTTTATAAAAATTCATTAATTTCACTTTTAATAAGTCGACTCTTCATAATATCTTTTCAAGTATTTATTTACACTTGTTAAATATTTTTCCTTCATATCTCATATTATTTTCGTGATGATGGACCACACTGGTTTGGTCTGAAATGTCGAAAATGAAAAAAAAAAACCAATGTGATAACTTCAAAAGAACTACCTCATTGTTCAAACATTTATAAGGCTTGTGAGTTCCTTGTTTCAAAGAAACTTCCTTCTGGTGGTTGGGGAGAAAGATATCTTTCATGACCAAGATAAGGTCTATACACACTTGTAAGGTGGAATATCACACATAGTAAACACAGGTGGAAAATCACATGGAAATTTGAGTGTTCAAGACCTCAAAATCAGCAGTCAACAGTGGATCAAATTCAGATTTGAAAGCACTCAACAAATTTCAAGGAAGCAGTTTCAATAATTCCCAGATTTCTAGTCACAGATTCAACATTATCTAATTAGATCGAATATTTCTAGATTTTATGTTACCAATGGCATATTCAAATCCACCTTCCCAGATAGAAGATCTAAACAAACACTTAGTAGTCCGAATTAGATCTTATCATTTCAATATTTTATGACTTATTTGAAGTTTTATTTGTTTAATAATTAACTATATTCCTAAAATCAGTAATAATTGGGGATGATAATTTTCTATAAGGAAAGGAATTTAAAATGTAATTGAGTAGAAAGGCCCAAGAGAGATGGAAGAGGCTCCACAGAGGGATTGGGCAGAGGTTTGTGCATGCTTTGTAAGGGCAGTTTTCTTTTATATTTTTCAACATCATAGCTATATGAAGACCATGCTTATCAGTCTGTGTTTTATATCATGTTTCCATATTATTTCTTCCTCTTACTTGAATAGAAATTATGCACTATAGACTTCACGTACATTAATTGTTTAGTGTACTTAATCTGTTTTAGTAACGTTCTTTCATATATCAATTTTTCATTCTCAGAATATTTTTTTGTTTATTGAATATTCACTCTTATGGATCATGTAAGTTCGATATGACATTGATGCTTGTATTTTCCATAGTTTGTTTTCCTCTTTCCTCTACCTATCCATGTTATTATAAACTTCTTGTCTGATAGATGGTTTGATTACCTTTGATCAATGAAATATGTCAGAGACTCCATGCCCAATGGTCTTGATCACTGATATTTACATGTGTTAATCCATGTTCTAGGTAGTGGCAAAGAAATATCTTTAGGCAAAGGATTTGGTGCAACTGGAACAAATGAGGAACTATTTGCCATAAATTGTGTAACGTTCACTCCATTTGGCTTCCAAGTTGGTTCTACAGGATAATCCCATTAGGCTTGGCACAACAAAACTCCTTTAAATATTTTTTCCCCCTCAACACTAACTGTTATCATTTCTCTTGTTGCTAAGATAAATAACTAGATTTGGCTAATGGATGTGCCTACTATCACTGATCTAAAAATGAAGAAGACTTGTATTCTTGAAATTATTTGCAAGATTTAATTCATGTGTTAAAATGCAAATGGATCAATTTTGCAACACAAATTTTTATAGAAATTACTCATTCAATATGCATATAAACAACAATAATAAACAATGAACAGAAAACATATAACACGGCAAATGATAAAGGAGTTCACCCCTCTCTTGGGCTACATCTCCTGGTCCAACTTCCAATGGATCTTTTGTATTATTTTTTCAAAGTGCTCAAATATATTCTTTACAATGCTCAAAATGCCAAATAGATGGCTCCAATGGCTTCAGAACATCCAAAAACCCCTAGTTGGGATTTTTCGGCACCTCGTTTGGCCAAAAATTGAAGAAGATAGGCTTCCTGGAAGTTCCCCTTCAAACTTGTTGTCTCTGGATCGCCAAAATGCACCCTTGTTGCCTGAACCTAGCCCCCACGCGATTTTATGTGGAAAAACCCAGCATCGAGCGCAACCGCACAACTGGTGTGAACTGTAGGACAGTTACGTGCCTTAGCCCCTAACTGCCAAGGCCGAGGGCACATAGTTCACCACATGATCGCGTGCATATATATAAAGGGCCAAAGTTTAAAACGGTCAGAAAAGGCGCGCCCGTGGTCACATTGTATACCCATAAGACCGGGGCCCATATGAAAAGGGTTATATAATAAATTTTTGGAGGGAACGCATATGGTAACAGTAGTTACATTGTATACACATAGGACCAGGGGTCGGGGCTAAGCCTCAGCCAGGTCCGTGCCCCAACATACAATACATTTCAATTTAAATAAAATGTTTGCCATACATATAATAAGAACCAAATGGTGGTGCACCGGTTGGGTGACCCTTCCCAAAGCATTACCCCTGCCCGGAGGTTGCGAGGTTGAATCCGGCCAACAACATAATTTTAAACCAATGCCAGGGTGACACATGGCGGCCACTGAGTGGGCGACGTGTTAGCATTTTATTCGCCATTAATGACACGTGTCAAATGCCAACTCATCCACAATCCTACCAACCAACACCTGCCACATGTCATACGGCCCTGCCACGTGTCGTACATCCTGCCACGTCAGCATCCGTACGGACTGTACAGTTAGCACATTTTTTTTTTGCTTGTTTGTCGTTTTGAACAGAACGCGATATCTCTCTCATCCGACGTTCATTTGAACCCAAACAAGTTGCATTGGGTTCATGACGACGAGGCCTACACTCCCATTAGATTTGAAGCGATTCCAAGCACTTTGAATTTTGAGCAAAATTTGATCCCCTAGATCACACCTCCCCATTGGAAAGCTTTTGGACCTCCAAAAGACTATTTTCAGTCTATCTGAAGATGAGCGTATAGTTCCCTCACCTTTCCAACCTCAATCCATTTGGCTTTTCTTGGATTTGTGCTTTTAAGACCAACTCGAAGATACTCCACATTTCTTCATTTTGAAGTTCTCATTCTCCTGTCAAGGATGGTGTCTTCATGTAGTTTTGTAAGATATTCTGGGGAAAAATCATCTATAGAAGGAATCTGAACATGCTCTCCTTGATCATCAATCAAAGGAGGCTCATACAATTTCAAATTCTCAACATTAACAA
>ML782487.1:1242114-1274989 GCA_009831015.1 Picea engelmannii | reverse complement strand
TGTGGTACCCTCATTGGGAAGGACATGATTGTTTAAGGGTAAGATGATAACCTTATATGGAAGAGTTACTAATGTACCTATTATTATCCATGGAACATCGACTGAAGAAGAATTTGAAGTCATTAAGTTTGTTGAGAACAATGCCCCTTTCCCACTTTTATTAGGAAATACTTGGATTGTGAAGGATCAGATCAAAAGGAAAGAAGAGGAAGAAGCTACAGAAAAGAAAAAGGAAGAACTAAGGGATTTCATAGCTAGAAAAATAGATCGACTAATAGAAGAACGAGAAGATAAGTTGAAGCAATAAAAGGCAAGATAATTAGGTGTCGAGGTTGAAAGAACGCAAGAAGGTTTGAAGGACCTATCCATGCAAGAAATAAGTATACCCACCCTGGAATTAATAAGAGAAGGGATATTAACTTTGAACCCTTTGAGAGCACATCAACATTGCGAAGTCACCACGCTAGGAGAAGATAAGAATAAGAATGGAAAGAGGAACCCATAAACAGTTAGAGAGACTCAGATCACAGGAAAGAAGGAAAGGAAGCTCAGTAAAAAGAAAGCCAAGTTAGAAAATCTACAGGAAGCTACAGAGAATAGATGGAAGACTTCACAGACTCGAACCTCACAGGAGGTAGGTTCACAGGATTTGAACCTCACCGGAATAGCAGGACCATGCAGAATGGGACTTCTCCCCGACGAAGCTATATGACCGTTGGAGGTTAACACTTGCGTTAAAATCCTCTTGTATTGCTATCATGGTGGATACATGTGGCTCGACTGACAGATTACTATGGATCCAATCCCGATCCACTTGATTATAGGATTAAGCATGCAAGGACCCGACCCTCAATAGTTTTATCCAGGGAAGGCCTCAGACCGCTCCCTGGTACAATGCATCAAGGAGGCTTATGGTGAAGTCGAAAAGGGAAAGCGAGGCTACAAGGTAGCCTCTATCCAGGATGGTGTAGTTCGCCTCGCTTGCCAACTCATAGATGGAAAGCTCGTAAGAAAGAACCGCCCCACACAGGTCACCGAGTTTGTGGTGGACCTCGCAGGAAAATGTGTGGAGGGAAAGAAGATGAATTGGGTGAGTTACCTCGTCAATGAACTTGAGAAATACTGTTGCGAAGCTCAAGATCTAGGATATGAATTCCATTTTAGCTGGATGATCGTGTTGATTTCATTTGTCGCTTGGAAAATTCCTGAAGGAGCCACCTTTCCAAATATTGAACCATCAGAGTTGCTGGCCGCTAGGTTTGCTACCTTGTGATACACCAATGACATGTTGAAGTAGTGGTAGTCCAACGCTGTGTTCCATGTGTATTATCAACAACTGAAGGTTTCCATTAAGTCATTTCTGTGTATGACACTACACACATTGCACCAATATAGACCAATAGCCAAGTTCCCAACAGATCCACATTTTATCTATATCACTACGCGCAGAGATGAGAAAAATGAAGAGTTACAATCATATTACAAGTTGATAGATGAAGACATGGAACAGATCACGAAGGAGTGGCTAGAGGAGTTCCTTGTACATGTTGTTGATGTATAACACTCTGACACAGACACCATAGGAAGCCCCCTTGTCATGTGGGTCAAACATGTTCGACAATCCAATGGGACAAAGATGAAGAAAAAGAAGGAAGAAGTCCAGAATATAGAGACTGATGAGGAGGAAAACGCCTCTGAAGAAAATGGATTTGGCTTGCTAGGAGGAGAGGATGAAGAAAATGGACAAGGAGAAGGGGATGAAGGAGAAAATCAAGGAGAAGGTGAAGCTACACAACTGAAAGATCCCCATACTGAAAAATCACATCGCAAAAGAGGAAGGTTTCTCTGCAGAAACCTTCGTTAAGAAAGAATACGCGTGCTAGCAAGCCCCAGTTAGAGGCCATGCTCATGGAGGATGACATCGTATTGGTACACAGAGCTATGGAGGATAATTTCGAGGATATCTTGCATAGATATGGAGCGAAGCAGGAGGATCTTTATGGAAGGGTCGAGAAGGAACTGATGGAAATACAACAAGCTATTCAATTGATCCATGCAGTACCTACTGCGCCTTCCTCATCACAGATTGTAGAATTGGGGGATGAACCAACCCAATTGAGAAGAGTTGCATATGAGATAGAGGCTCAACTTCAGAAAGTCCAAGAAGAGAAGGAGAAGGCTACATAAGCCTTGAAACAAGAGAAAGAGGAAGTCTTAGAGGAATTACGAGTAGCGCGGTATTGTGTAACCGCCTATGAAAATGAGAAAGAAGAGATTCAGGTGATGATCCAAAAGGAAAAATCCCAGCTACATAGATAAAAGGAGCAGTTGCTTGCAGAACGGGCTACGGTTAAAGAAGCAGTGAAAAAAGAATATCACTATGTGATAGGCTTGGCACAGGAGGAACATGAGTCGGCTGAGGTTCAAGTGGAGAAGCTCAATAATACCATCCAATAGCTTCAAACAAGGATAACGGAGTTGGAGATCCAAGCCATACCGAGCACCCCTTAGGAAGTGAACAATCAAAGGGAGGAAGCCGCCAAGAACACAAAAGTAAGGATTAGAACCCTCGCCTCAGAAAGAAAACAACTGAGCGATAGAAGCGCACAAACTTATGAATGCCTCGCAGAAGAGCCAGAGCTAAGGAAATTGGAAGCACAGTTACAAGAGGCGCAACAATAGGCCTTCTCCGTGCAGGTGCACATGAAGCTGCTCACCACAGTTGAAATAATGAAGAGGTCCCAGGAGCAGCGGACATTACAACAACATATTACTGCCATCCGGGGAAAAGTAATGGAAGTCGTGCATAAACTACAACTTGTGCAGGATGAAGCTTGTAAGGTGTTTGAAGAAATTGAAGGACAAGGCTCACAATTGGACTAAGTGGTTGTGACATTTGGAAAACACCTGGAAGGGTCTGTTACAGAGAAATTGATCCAAGAGCTCGCCGAGCAGGAGGATCAGGAGAAGCAGCAAGTCAAGGCAGATTGAGTGAATCTCGAGGCTTTCGAAGCGACATTGACCAGACTTGAGTGACTCGGGACGAGTCACAGGTGAGTGTTGGGGGCATGTTGGCCCTCGACCAAGTTTTGAGGAAACCTTGGTTAGGTTTGGACCACTTTTGGACTTCGACAGGCTGGTCGAAGATGGAGCACCTAGGCGGAGCTGAGATCATGGACCTCACTATTTTTTGAGCTATGTGGACCCAAAAAGGGGTTCCTTAGGGTTTTTGTAATGGGTTATGGGATGTCGACCCATGGGTTCTCCCATGATTAGGACTTTTTGTAAGGAAATGTAAAAGTATAAATAAGTGTAATAATGTATAGTAGAGGCATCAATGTAAGAGTAAAGTGGCTAAGTGAAAGTAGTTTTGAGTTGCTTTGTGCAACAAAATGTGTATTTAAGGCTTTGTTCTCGATAGAGAAGTGGGCTCTCTGCCTTGACCTAATTTTGGGAAGGATTATTTGGTGCTCAGTGCACAGATCTCCTGTCTTATGCGAAGCTCGACTCTGTGGCTTAGTGCACATGAGCGGATGAATGTAAGATTCAAAAGAATAATAAAGAAGATGAAGCAGTTGGTGGACATAGCCCCACACTAGGGTGAACCATGCATATCTTGTGTCTTTGGTTTTCTTTGTGCTTTGTTGGTTATGTTATGAATCTGCTTAGTGCCTTAAATGTTTTGTATGATAGATAGATCTATTGTTGCTTAGTGATTTACTTGTGTTAAGGACGAATGAATGTTAGATCTAAGTCAGTGCTATGTGCTAAATGATTGAAGTGTTTAATCTTTACTGTGCCTACCTATATTAGGGTTTATTCTATGATGTTAATGAAGCTAATGAACTAATGCATGTCACCTTATAAGTGTTGCTAGAATACTCTGCGAAGTGTTATTATCAAAGATCTGTGTCCCAACTTGGTTACAAACACCTGAGTCCTGTAACCCCCCCTCCTTGTACCTCAAGTGAGACTTCGCTTGCTTCGCAGGTGTTGTCGAAAGGGTCGGTAGTTAGGGTTTTGTTGGTGCCTGTTGAAGCGTTGAACCATGGGTCTTCCCCTGTGCCAACACACATTGGGTAGGTTTATGTCTCAAAATGCCAATATAAGTTTATAGATAGGTGTGAAATCACAAACTATAGCTAATGAAAGATGAACCACCAAAGTTGGATAAAATTTGAGACTAGGGCATGCATTTGAGGCTAAGGCAGTTTTCCCTTCAAATTTACATGAAATCCCAATTCTAGGTGCATGAAAGCAACCTCTCTTATTCTTCAATTGAACCTTATATGCATACGTAAATTTACCATTTATGTAACTTCATCTTAAAACTTATAAAAAAACTTTTGGAGCTACATGGAATCTTGGGTGTACATTTTCATTTAGTCACGTAGTATAGTTTACACCTTGCAAATTACAAGGCAAACTTTTCCTCTTTTGCACAACCACCCTTTTTAAACATGGAATTGCAAAATAAACAACATGAGCAGGTCTACTATGATAAACCACATCCCCAACAACTTGCACAACTCAAATATAAGGTATAATACAACATTGGGTTACTTTTTACAAACAATATTTTCATTTCTAGGGTTTTACTATGCATCTCTTCCCTATTTTTGCACATAAGTGTCTTTTATGACTCTTAATAAAAAAATGACCTTCGTTTATCTCCTAACCCACCATCCTTTGATTAATCAAAATGCCATGAATATTTGTGCATAGAAATCATCCTTTTTGGAGTCTAAATGCACTACTAATTGTAGAAACAAGTTATACATGTTGGAATGATCAATTTACAACTTAAATCCTAAATTATTTATCCTTAGCTAACTTTGGGCGTCCAGTTTAATGTAGACAACTTTAAAAATTTGGCACTTTGGTTTTACAATGCAATTTTTATCCATTATGCACACCAGGTAGGTTTATGTATCAAAATGCCAATATAAGTTTATAGACAGGTGTGAAATCACAAGCTACAACTAATGTAAGATGAACCACCAAAGTTGGCTCAAATGTGAGACAAGGGCATGCATTTGAGGCTCAGGCAATTTTCCCTTCTAATTTACGTGAAATCCCAATTCTAGGTGCATGAAAGCACCCTCTTTTGTTCTTTAATTGAACCTTATATGCATAGATAAATTTATCATTTATGTAACTCCGTCTTAAAACTTATAAAACAATTTTTGGAGCTACAGAGAAGCTTGGGCATGCATTTTCATTTACTCACTTAGTACAATTTACACCTTGCAAATTACAAGGCAAACTTTGCCTCTTTTGCACAACCACCCTTTTTAAACTTGCAATTGCAAAATAAAAAATATGAACAAGTATACTATGATAAATCACATCCTTAACAACTTGAACAACTCAAATCTAAGGTATAATACAACATTGGGTTACTTTTTACAAACAATTTTTTGCATTTCTAGGGTTTTACTATGCATCTCTTGCCTATTTTTGCACAAAAGAATATTTTATGACTCTTAATGCAAAAAAAGACCTTGTTTTATCTCCTAACCCACAATCCTATAAATCAACAAAATGACATGAATATTTGTGGATATAAATCATCCTTTTTGGAGTGTAAATGCACTACTAATTATACAAGTTTGTTATACATCTTGGAATGATCAATTTACAAATTAAATCCTAAATTATTGACCCTTAGCCAATTTTGGGTGTGCAGGTTAATACAATCAACTTTACCAATTTGGAACTTTGTTTTTACAATGAATTTTTTATCCTTTATGCACACTAGGTAGGTTTATGTCTCAAAATGCCAATATAAGTTTATAGACAGGTGTGAAATCACAAACTACAACTTTTTCAAGATGAACCACCAAAGTTGGCTCAAATTGGAGAATAGGACTTGCATTTGAGGCTGAGGTAGTTTTCCCTTCAAATTTACATGAAATCCCAATTCTAGGTGCATGAAAGAAAC
Source organism: Picea engelmannii (assembly GCA_009831015.1). Classification (NCBI taxonomy): domain Eukaryota; kingdom Viridiplantae; phylum Streptophyta; class Pinopsida; order Pinales; family Pinaceae; genus Picea; species Picea engelmannii. The sequence continues at coordinate 1,269,045 of ML782487.1, read as the reverse complement.
CTCTCATGTTCTTCAATTGAACCTTAGATGCATAGGTAAATTAACCATTTATGTAACTCCATCTTAAAACTTATAAAACAACTTTTGGAGCTATAGGGAAGCTTGGGGGTGCATTTTCATTTACTCACTTAGTACAATTTACACGTTGCAAATTATAAGACAAACTTTGCCTCTTTTGCACAACCTCCCTTTTTAAACATGAAATTGCAAAATAAACAACATGAGCAGGTCTACTATGATAAACCACATGCCCAACAACTTGCACAACTCAAATGTAAGGTATAATACAACATTGGGTTACTTTTTACAAACAAAATTTTCATTTCTAGGGTTTTACTATGCATCTCTTGCCTATTTTTGCAGTGAAGAGTCTTTTATGACTCTTAATGAAAAGCTGACCTTCATTTATCTTCTAACCCACCATCCTTTGATTCATCAAAATGCCATGAATCTTTGTGCATAGAGATAATCGTTTTTGGAGTGTAAATGCACTACTAAGTGTACAAATAGGTTATACATGTTGGAATGATCAATATATAAATTAAATCCTAAATTATTGATCCTTAGCCAACTTTGGGTGTGTAGTTTAATATAACCAACTTTAACAATTTTGCACTTTGGTTTTACAATGCAATTTTTATCCATTATGCACACCAAGTAGGTTTATGTCTCAAAATTCCAATATAAGTTTATAGATAGGTGTGAAATCACAAACTACAACTAATGCAAGATGAACCACCAAAGTTGGCTCAAGTTTGAGGCTAGGGCGTGAATTTGAGGCTGAGGCAATTTTCCCTTCAAATTTACATGAAATGCCAATTCTAGGTGCATGAAAACAATCTCTGTTATTCTTCAATTGAACTTTATACTTGCAAATTACAAGACAAGGTTTGCCTCATTTGCACAACCACCCTTTTTAAACATGCAATTGCAAAATAAACAACATGACTTAGTCCATTATGATAAACCACATCCCCAACAACTTGTACAACTCAAATCTAAGGTATAATACAACATTAGGTTACTTGTTACAAACAATTTTTGCATTTCTAGGGTATTACTATGCATCTCTTGCTTGTTTTTGCACAGAAGAGTCTTTGATGACTCTTAATGCAAAACTGACCTTGGTTGATCTCTTAACCCACCATCCTCTGATTTATCAAAATGCCATGAATCTTTGTTCATAGAAATCATCCTTTTTGGAGTGTAAATGCACTACTAATTGTAAAAACAAGTTATACATGTTGGAATGATCAATTTACAAATTAAATCCTAAATTATTGATCCTTAGCCAACTTTGGGCAGACAATTTAATATATCCAACTTTAACAATTTGACACTTTTGTTTTACAATGCAATTTTTATCCTTTATGCACACCAGGTAGGTTTATGTCTCAAAATGCCAATATAAGTTTATAGACAGGTGTGAAATCAGAAACTACTGCTTATGCAAGATGAACCACCAAAGTTGGATCAAATTGGAGACCAGGCTGTGCATTTGAGGCCGAGGCAGTTTTCCCTTCAAATTTACATGAAATCCCAATTCTAGGTGCATGAAAGAAACCTCTCCTGTAATTCAATTGAACTTTATACGCATAGGTAAATTTTCCATTTATGTAGCTCCATATTAAAACTTGTTAAACAACTTTTGGAGCTACATGGAAGCTTGGGCGTGCATTTTCATTTAGTCACTTAGTACAATTTATACCTTGCAAATTACAAGGAAAACTTTGCCTCTTTTTCACAACCTCCCTTTTTAAACTTGCAATTGAAAAATAAACAACACGAGCATGTCTACTATGATAAACCACATCCCCAACGACTTGCACAAGTCAATTCTATGGTACAATACAACATTGGGTTACATTTTACAAACAATTTTTTTCATTTCTAGGGTTTTACTATGCATCTCTTGCCTATTTTTGCACAAAAGAGTCTTTGGTCACTCTTAATGAAAAAAAGACCTTGGTTTATCTCCTAACCCACTATCCTCTGATTCATCAAAATGCCATGAATCTTTGTGCATATAAATCATCCTTTTTGGAGTGTAAATGCACTACTAATTGTACAAACATGTTATACATGTTGGAATGATCAATTACAAATTAAACCCTCAATTATTGATCCTTAGCCAACTTTGGGTAGGCAGTTTAATATATCCAACTTTAACAATTTGACACTTTGGTTTTACAATGCAATTTTTATCCTTTATGCACACCAGGTAGGTTTATGTCTCAAAATGCCAATATAAGTTTATAGACAGGGGTGAAATCACAAACTAAAACTTATGCAAGATGAACCACCAAATTTGGCTCAAATTGGAGACTAGGTCATGCATTTGAGGCTAAGGTAGTTTTCCCTTCAAATTTACATGAAATCCCAATTCTACGTGCATGAAAGCAAACTCTCATGTTCTTCAATTAAACTTTAGATGCATAGGTAAATTTGTCATTTATGTAACTCCATATTAAAACTTATAAACCAAAATTTGGAGATACATGGAAGCTTGGGCGTATTTTCATTTAGTCACTTAGTACAATTGATACCTTGCAAATTACAAGGAAACATTTTCCGCTTTTGCATACTCTCCCTTTTTAAACTTGCAATTGCAAAATAAACAACATGACGATATATACTATGATAAACAACATCCCCAAAAACTTGCACAACTCAAATCTAAGGTATAATACAACATTGGGCAGGTTTGGGCACAAACGATAGAGAAAAAATCTATTCCATATGGATCCTAATTAAGGTTGCAACAATGGACAAATAGGTTAAGAGGCTACATGTCTTTCGTGACTCCAAAATTTCGATGGACTAGGCAAATGGTAAAAGTAACATTTCTAACTTGGAGCTGGGGCCTATTTTCAATAGGATTATGGAAAAGAAAATATTTTTTGAAGAGGTGTCCTTCACTCATGTCTACCAAAAATTCAACCACAAATTTGATTAGTTATCAAAGGAAGCACTCATTTTGGAGGAAGTGTTTTTTCTTGTTCATGAGATTAAGGACCATACTCCTACAAATTTAATACTCTTACATATTTTTTGATGAATGGATTTTTGGTCTTGTTTTAATTTTTGTTTATGTAAAGTTAGAGAGAGTTTGTCTCATGGTTTTGTCTTAGCATCAATACAAAGTTGTGGAAATATTTGTTTAAAGAGTGACCTAGATAAGGATGATTGTAAGAGTGAAAGTCATAAGCATAAGCTATAGTCTTATATGATAGAGGCAGTCTATAAAGGAAATTTCTGCTACCGTTAAAAGTAGAAGTGATATGGAATTTATGAGAAGAACAAAATAAATACGGATTATTATCAAAATATGCTTAACATATATTAACAGATATACAGTAAAATTGGTTTCTATTCAATAAGGATATAAGCTGAAACTGTAAAATGCAGCGGAAAACAAGCTTGCTAGAATGGTGGCAGCTTATATTTGAGAAGAGATGTGATGGTTGTGCTCATTCGCAAGAAGATGATTACAATGAGGCTCTCAAGGCCTTTTTACAATAAACATGAATGTCAAAAACCCTAGACATCCAAAAACCTAGCCCTAGGAGATGAAGCGCCAAAAGTCATGCGGGCCCTGTTCGGGTAAGTTAGTACATCAACTTCCCGGGGTCATAACTTTTGCATACAATATTTTTTTTAGGAGCACGATATCCCGTTGGAAAAGACTATCTAAGGACTACACAGGTTTCTAGTGGGGATCCCTAAAAACGATGTTTAGGGCCTCAAAACGTCCCCGGAAGTTAGGGACCCAAAAACTAGGAAAAAACTACCGAACTGGAAAAATGCCAAAATAAGCCAGTTGGAATAGGTGGGAAGGCCACCGACATCCATATGGATTAATCCTCCCCCCTTAGTAAGCAATGGTATCCATTGCGTTGAGTGCCCCCATTAGATGAAGAAATTTCTACTGAATTTGGCTCCGTGTGAGCCACTTGTCTTGGTGCAGGAGCTGCCTTGCTTTGACAACTTGATAAAGATGGATCCTTTGCTGGTGAGTGCCCTTGACCTATTTGTCCACAATATAATCACTGGATTCTTGTTGTATGTAGTCAGGGTTGAGCTATGTTGGTGTCAAGTATTCTGCTATCTCTGAGGTGTCCGATAATTGATCCATATTTTATGAGTAGAATGAAATGAATACATATTATTAACAAGTGCTTAACACATAATAACATAGATACAGTAAAATTGGTTTTCTATTCAATAATGAAATAAGCTGAAATTGTAAAATGCAGCGGAAACGAGCTTGCTGGAATGGTGGCGGATTATCTTTGAGAAGAGATGTGATGGCTGCACTCATTCACAAGAAGATGATTACAATGAGGCTCTGAAGGCCTTTTTACCATAAGCAGGAATGCCAAAAACCCTAGACATACAAAAACCTAACCCTAGGAGATGAAGCGCCAAAATTCATGTGGGCCCCGTTTGGGTAAGTTAGTACATCAACTTCCTGAGGTCGTAACTTTTGCATACGATCTCTGTTTTAGGCGTATGATAGCTCGTTGGAAAGGTATCATTGAGGATATTAATTTTAGGTGAAATATGGAAGGAAATTCCATATTGCAAACCTATTTTCCAAAAAACATCATTTAGGGCCTCAAAACGACTCCGAAAGTGAAAATTGCTAAAAATAGTAAATTACCAAAATTTCCAGAAAATTGTTTTGAGCCAGTTGGAAAAGGTGGGTGGCCATCGATATCCACCTGGATCAATCCTCCCTCCTTAGGAAGCAATGGTCTCCATTGCGTTGAGGTCCCCCATCAGATGAGGAAATTTCCGCTGAATTTGGCCTTGGGTGAGCCACTTGCCTTGGTGCAGGAGTTGCTCTGCTTTGACAACTCGATAAAGCTATATCCTTTGTTGTCGAGTGCCCTTGATCTATGTGTCCACAATTTGATCATTGGATGCCTGTTGTATGCGGTCGGGGTTGAGCTCTGTTGGTGTCAGTTGTTCTTCTATTTCTGAGGTGTCCAATAATGGTGGGAAATAAGGGCGAAGGAGATCCACATTGAACACTAGGTGTAGGCCAAGGAAAGGAGGAATGTTGAGCTCAAAAGGATTATCCCCCACAGACTTGGTGATGGTGTACGATCCATAACGGAGTGGTCAAAGCTTTCGATGGGGTCCTGTAAGGTGTTCTTTCTGCAAGTGCAACCAAACTTTGTCGCCCACCTGAAACTTATGTGGTGCCCAATGTTGACCATGGCGTTGTTTGTATTTGTCATTGGACTTCTGTAGGATATCCTGAACCTGTTGGTGGATGTGATGGATCCGCTCAATGAACCGGGTGGCTTTGTCAGCTTCAGTTGGAGCAGGAGATGATTTGGTCGAGGTGACCACAAGGGGAAGTGGAACATCTATGGGACCCAATGGTTGGAATCCCAACCCCACCTGAAAGGGGCTGTGGCCAGTTGAGCTATGCAGGGCTCAGTTCTAGCTATGTTGGACATAGGGAAGGCTCTCATCCCATGTGTGAGGGTGCTTTGAATTATACATGCGGAGGATATGCAAAATCATTTGATTTACGACCTCGGTTTGGCCATCTGTCTGGGGGTGGAAGGCCGTGGATTTGGTGAGCTTGGTGTCCAACAGTGAACAAAGGCTCAACCAGAATGTGTTGAGAAATCGATTGTCTCGATCTGAGAAAATGGTTTTTCGGAGTCCAAAATATACCCAGACTCGTTCAAAGAAGAGCTTGGTAGTGTCCTCTGTTGTGATGCTCTTCTTGTAGGCAACCAAAATCTCCATATTAGAAAAGAGATCAACAACCACAAAAACACAATCATTTCCCCGCTTGGTGGATGGGAGGCCCGATATGTATTTCATTGAGATGGATTCCCATGGCCTGTCAGGACTAGGAAGAGGGGTGTACAGGCCCTGTTTCTTAGTGGTTAGTTTGCCAATAATGCAGGCAGTGCAGGACCTGATATACTTGTTGACCTCATGTCGAAGTTTCGGCTAGTGGAAATGTTTCTGTAGCATCACCATTGTCTTTTCAACGCCAAAGTGTCCTACCACCCGAATGTAGTGGGCTTCCCAGATCAGCTTCGCTCACTCACTTGATGGAACACAGATATGGCCCAGATGACACAACAACCCATCCTGAAGATGGAAATTATCGACAACTACGTTTGCACCCAACATTTGGTAGGTGGCGGCGAAGTCCGGGTCTGTCTCATAGAGTTCGGGCCATTCATAGGTCTCATGGCTGCAAGAGTCTAGCACCGTGGTGAGTGCCATGACTGGCGGTCTTCTGAGGCAATCAACGACGCGATTGGTGCTTCCTCTTTTATACTTGATTTTGAGGTGGAATTGCTACACATATGTGGACCAATTTTGATGGCAGTCATTCTGCAATTTTCCTTTTGTCTGCGTGAACTGTAGTGGTTTATGATAAGTGTGGATGAGTGTCTCCTTCCCAAGAATGTAATGTCTCCACAAGCACCAGGCTTGCACAATGGAGTACATTTATTTGTCGTAAGTAGGGTACTTACAAGCAATATCGGATAGTGTCTCACTATGATAGGCCATGGGGTGGCCATGCTGAGTGAGAACGATGCCTGCAACATAGTCTAAAGCATATGTGTCTATCTCAAAGGGTTGTTGTAGGTTTGGTAGTGAAAGTACTGGGGATGAGCACAAGAACTGCTTCAAATCATCGAACGCTTGTTGTTGGGACCGACCCCATGAAAATTTCTCCTTACCACCACCCCTGGTTATTTGGCTGAGGTCCCATGCAATATGGGAGAATCCCAACATGAACGTGCGTAGAAATTGGCAAGGCCTGAGAAGCTCAGAATCTCAGTGAGTGTGGTTGGGGCTGGCCAGTCACAGATGACTTGGATCTTGGCTGTATCTACATGTACGCCATGTTGATCAATGATGTAGCCCAGGTAATGGACCCTGTCCATGCTGAAGGAGCATTTTTCCAAGTTGGCGTATAGCTTGTGCTATCACAGGGTGTGCAGAACCTGCTGAATATGCTGCAATTGTTCAGCCCAAGTCTTGTTGTAAATGAGAATGTCATCTATATACACCACTACAAAATTATTGGTGAATGGTCGCAGGATATCGTCCATCATCCTCATGAAAGTGGCCGAAGAATTTGTCAAACCAAAGGGCATGACCAACCATTAAAAAAGGCCTTCCTTTGACCTGAAGGCAGTCTTCCATACATCTGTTTGTTCTATCAGGACCTAGTGGTAGCTAGACTTCATATCAATCTTACTGAAGTATTTGGCCCCTGCGAGTTGATCAAGGAGGTTTTCGATTCAGGGAATCGGGTACCGATTTCTGACTGTGATTTTATTCAGAGCCCGGTAATCAATGCAGAGTCTCTAGGTTCCATCTTTCTTCTGTACCAGCATGATTGGGTTCCCGCAAGGTGATGAGCTGGGATGGATGTTCCCATTATGGATCAGTTCTTGGACTTTTCACTTGATCTCCTCATTCTCTAACAGAGAGTGCTGATAGACTGGCCCATTGGGTAGCGGTGCGTCGGGGGTCAGATCAATGGGGTGCTTGACCTAACAATGCAGAGGTACCCCAGTAGGTGAGGAGAAGATAACCGAGTATTCTTCCATGCCCTTATCTACTTGCTTCTGCTATGTGGAGAGGTCGGTCACAGAGACCCTAGATGTGGCTGTGATCTTTCGCTTATTCTGAGAATGAATCACGAAGAAGACAAAGTTCCCCGTATGAGAGATGACTTTCCTACATTGCTTAGCAGAGATCAAGGAAATAACACTAGGTGGGACTACCTCAGGTATTCAGTACAATTTCCCGTTCAAAGTAATAATAACACTATGAGGCCTAGACTCATATACAACATGACATTTCCATAAATAAGGTTGGCCCAAAATAACATAACAAACTTCGAGAGGATAAACATCACACAATACCTCGTCTTTGAAGGGATTGATGCCATATGACAATCGACATTGTTGGCTGACGCGAAGATCGCTTCCTTGGTGGAGCCATCCAATGGTGTAGGGTTGTGGGTGTGGCATTATCGGCAGGGCCAGTCGCTTGATGACCTGTGCTGAGATGAGGTTCTTTTGGCTACCGCTATCAGCAATGAAGTGCAGCAGGGTGCCTTTTACCCACATTTGTGAATGGAAGAGGCGCTCTCCTTCTTCTGGATCGTCTAGTTCACCAGGCTGGAGATTGGTGGTAGCAACGGTGGCACTGGGTTCCGCGTCAATGATCCATCTTCCCCTTTCTGGTTCTGGCTCAGAGTCAGAATCCACATATGATTCATAGGCTTTCACTTCGGCCACCAGTGAATGCTTTGAGCGACAATCAATAGTGTTATGCCAAGGGATCTTATGGAAGTCGCACCACTTCCTGATATCTTTCTTTGTCTTTCTGGTGTCCTTCTTTGCTTGCGGCTTGGACTGGTTGTCTTGATACTATCCATATTTGCTCTGTCCTTTGTTCTGTGGGTTGGGACCACCCTTTCCTGGATTTTTTTGTGAGGGGTTCTCGAGCCCAAATTTCCGCATCTTTTGTTTGAGCTTTTGCTTGATTTTGACAACATATCGGTAGGCCACACCCAAGGATGAGATGTCTAGAGATTCCATTTCAATATGGATGTATCTATGCAGATCACTGCGATACTTGAGCACCAGATGTCGCTTTGAATCTTTGATACCCATCTTGGTGCACAAGGTATGGAAAATATTTGTGAAATCCGACACTGCTTGGTCTCTTTCTTACTGCAGTGTGGTCCATTTAGTATACTAGTTGTCATAACTTCTGACAGGGTAGTATTGTTCCTTAATAACATCCCTAAAGGATTCCCAGGTGGCTATGACTGTAAACAATAAGGGTTCCTCTGTTTCATTTTGCTCAGAGAAAGTTAACCACCAATCTTTGACATGGATAACGACTATGAGGAATGCAAAAGTAATATTTTCTCTATTAGAAAAGTTATGGACAGAAAAATACCCTTCTAGCAGATTCAACCACTTGTCTACATCATCTGCGTCTATCTAACCTTCAAATATAAGAATATTTCATCTGTTGGTAGCCGCCAAAGGATTTGCACGAAACTATCCATCATCTCGTTCCTCTGTTGCGTGAGGGATTCCTCAATCAACAGTTTGAAAGGATCTCCTGTCCCATCATCTTTCTTTTCTCCTGCCATGTGAGGTTGCTTGGGCGTGCGAGAGATTTTGTCCTCAAGAGAAACAAGTTAAAGACCCAACTCTTTGTACTCCAACCTCGTTGGGGACATGCATTAAGATGACAAGGAGCAGACCGATCTGATACCACTGATCTGGATTTTATGAGCAGAACAAAATGAATACAGATTATTAACATGTGCTTAACACAGAATAACAGAGATATAGTAAAACTGGTTTTCTATTCAATAATGAAATAAGGTGAAACTGTAAAATGCAGCGGAAACAAGCTTGCTGGAATGGTGGCATCTTATTTATGAGAAGAGATGTGTCGACTGCGCTCATTCGAAAGAATATGATTACAATGAGGCTCTGAAGGCCTTTTTACCATAAGTAGGAATGCCAAAAACCCTAGACATCCAAAAACCTAACCGTAGGAGATGAAGCACCAAAATTCACGTGGGCCCCATTTGGGTAAGTTATTACATCAACTTCCCGTGGTCGTAACTTTTGCATACGATCTCCGTTTTAGGCGTATGATAGCCCGTTCGAAAGGTATCAACGAGGAGATTAATTTGAGGCAAAATATGGAAGGAAATTGGATATTGAAAATCAGTTTTCTAAAAAAACATCGTTTAGGGCCTCAAAACGACCCCGAAAGTGAAAACTGCTAAAAATAGTAAATTACCAAAATTGCGAGAAAACTGTTTTGAGCCAGTTGGAAAAGGTGGGTGGCCATCGATATCCACCTAGATCAATAATGGTGGGAAATAAGGTCGAAGGATATCAACGTTGAGATCAAAATAATTATCACCCACGACCTTGGTGATGGTGTACAACCCATAACCGAGTGGGAGAAGCTTCCAATGGGGTCTGGTAAGGTGTTCTTTTTGCAAATGCAACCAAATTTTTTTTCCCACCTGAAACTTATGTGGCACCCAATGTTGATCATGGCGCTGCTTGTACTTGTCATTGGACTTCTGTAGGATATACTGAACCTGTTGACGTATGTGATGGATCCGATCAATGAACTGGGTGGCTTTGTCCACTTCAGTTGGAGCAAGATATGAGTTGATCGAGGTGAACACAAGGGGTAGTGAAAAATCTATGGGACCCAATGGTTGGAATCCCAACCCCACCTAAAAGGGTTTGTGACCAGTTGAGCTATGAAAGGCTCGGTTGTAGCTATGTTGGACATAGAGAAGAATCTCATCCCATGTGTGAGGTTGCTTGGAATTATACATGCGCAAGATATGCACAATAATCCAATTTATGATCTCGGTTTGGCCATCTGTCTGGGGGTGGAAGGTCATGGATTTGTTGATCTTGGTGTCCATATGTGACCAGAGGCTCGACCAGATTGTGTTGAGAAATCGATTGTCCCGATCTGAGATAATGGTTTGTGGTATTTCAAAATGTACCCAGACTCATTCAAAGATGAGCTTGATAGTGGCCTTTGTTGTGATGCTCTTCTTACAGACGACCATAATCGCCATCTTAGAAAAGCGATCAACAACCACAAAAACACAATCATTTCCCCACTTGGTGGATGAGAGGCCTGACATGTAGTCCATGGAGATGGATTCCCATGAACTATTAGGAGTAGGCAGAGGGGTGTACAGGCCCTGTTTCTTAGTGGTCGGATTTGCAATAATGCAGGCATTGCAAGACCTGATACACTTGTTGAACTCCTGTCGAAGTTTCGGCCAGTAGAAATATTTCTGCAGCATTTCCACTTTCTTTTCTACGCCGAAGTGTCCTGCCACCCGACTGTAGTGGGCTTCCCATATCATCTTCGCTAGCTCGCTTGATAGAATGCATATATGGAACAAACGTCACAACAACCCATCCTGAAGATGGAAATTAGCGACAACTGCATCTGTGCCCAACATTTGGTAGATGATGGCGAAGTTTAGGTCTGTCTCATAGAGTTGGGGCCATCCAAAAGTCTCATGGCCGCAAGAGTCTAACATCGTGATGAGTGTCGTGACTGGAAGTCTGCTGAGGAAATCAACAATGTGGTTGGTGCTTCTTGTTTCATACTTGATGTTGAGGTGGAATTGTTGCAAGTATGTGGACTACTTCTGATGATGATCATTCTGCAATCTGCCTTGTGTCTACATGAATTGTAGTGGATTATGATAAGTGTGGATGATTGTCTCCTTCCCAAGAATGTAATGTCTCCATTAGCGACAGGCTTGCACAATGGAGTAAATTTATCTGTCATAGTTAGGGTACTTACAGAAAACATCTGATAGGCCACAGGGTGGTCGTGCTGAGTGAGAACGACGACCACAACATAGTTTGGAGCATATGTCTCGATATCAAAGGGTTGTTGCAGGTCCGGTAGTGAAAGTATTGGGGCTGGGCACAAGTGTTTCTTCAAATAATCAAATGATTGTTGTTGGGACCATACCCACACACATTTCTCCTTACCACCACCCCTGGTTACTTGGCCGAGAGCCCATGCAATATGGGAGAATCCCAACATGAACCTGCGGTAGAAATTGGCAAGGCCCAAGAAGCTCTGAAGCTCAATGAGTGTGGTTGGGGATGGCCAGTCACGAATGACTTGGATCTTGGATGGATCCACATGTACACCATGTTGATCAACGATGTAGCCCAGGTAATGGACCCTGTCCATGCCGAAGGAGCATTTTTCCAAGTTGGCGTATAGCTTGTGTTGCCGCAGGGTGTGCAAAACCTATTGAATATGCTGCAAGTGTTCTACCCATGTCTTGTTGTAAATGAAAATTTCATCTAGATACACCACTACAAAATTATTGGTGAATGGTCGCATGATATCACCCACCATTCTCATGAAAGTGGTTGGAGGATTTTTCAATCCAAAGGGCATGACCAACCATTCAAAAAGTCCTTCCTTTGACTTGAAGGCGGTCTTCTATACATCTGTCTGTTCTATCGGGACCTAGTGGTAGCCAGAGTTCAGATCAATCTTATTGAAGTATTTGGCCCCTGTGATCTGATCAAGGAGGTCGTCAATTTGGGGAAGTGGGTACTGGTTTCTGACTGTGATTTTATTCAGGGCCCGATAATCAATGTAGAGTCTCCAGGTTCCATCTTTCTTCTGTACCGACATGATTGGGCTCCTGCAAGGTGATGAGATAGGAAGGATGTGCCCCTTGTGGAGAAGACCTTGGATCTGCTTCTTGATCTCCTCATTCTCTAACAAAGAGCGGTGGTAGAATATCCCATTGGGTAGAGGTGCGTCGGGGGTTAGATCGATGGGGTACTTGACATGATATTGCAGAGGTACCCCGATAGGTGAGGAGAAGATATCTAAGTATGCTTCCAAGACCTTATCCACTTGCTTCTGTTGTGTGGAGAGGTCAGCCATGGATACCCTGGATGTGGCTGCGATCTTTCGCTCATTCTGTGAGCGAATCATGAACAAGACAAACTTCCCCGTCTGAGAGATGACCTTCATGCATTGCTTGGAAAAGATCAAGGAAATAACACTAGGTGGGACTGCCTCCGGTATCTTGTACAATTTCTTGTTCAAAGTAATAATAACACTGCATGGCCTAAACTCATATACAACATGGCATTTCCATAAATATGGTTGGCCCAAAATATCATTACAAATTTCGAGAGGTGAAACATCACACAATACCTCATCTTTGAAGGGCTTGATGTTGTATGATAGGCGACATTGTTGGATGATGCGGATGTCACTTCCTTGGCGAAGCCATCCGATGGTGTAGGGATGCGGGTGCAGTGTTGTCGGTAGGGTGAGTCACTTGACAACCTTTGCTGAGATGAGGTTATTCTGGCTACTGCTATCAATGATGAAGTGCAATGGGGTACCCTTCACCCACATCTGTGAATAAAAAAGGTGCTCGCTTTCCTCTGACTCATCTAGTTCACCGGGATGGAGCTTGGTGGTAGCAATGGTAGAAATGGGTTCTGCATCAACGATCTGTCTCCCCCTTTCTGGTTCTGACTCAGATTCAGAACCCGCATCTGATTCAAATACTTTCACCTCAGCCACCAATGACTTCTTTGAGCGACAATCAACAGTGTTATTCCAGGGGCTCTTATGGAAGTCGCACCACTTCTTGGTATATTTATTTGTCTTTCTGGTGTCCTTCTTTTCTTGCGGCCTAGACTAGTTGTACCGAGGTGGTTCGTCTTTACTCTGTCCTTTTTTCTATGGGTTGGGGCCGCCCTTTCCTAGATTTTGTTGTGAGGGGTTCCCAGGCCCAAATTTCAACATCTTTTGTTTGAGCTTTTGCTCGATTTTGACAGCATATCGGTGGGCCGCGCCCAAGGATGAGATGTCTAGAAACTCCATTTCATCCTAGATGTGTCTATGCAGACCATCGCGATACATGAGTACCAGATGTCACTCAGAATATTTGATACCCATCTTGGTGCACAAGGTATCGAAGATATTTGTGAACTCAGACATTGCTTGGTCTCTTTCCTGTTGCAGTGTGTTCATTTTTTATACAGGTCATCATAACTTCCAACAGGGTAGTATTGTTCCTTAATATCATCCCTGAAGGACTCCCAAGTGACCAAGACTATAAAAAATGAGGGTTCCTCTATTCCCTTCTGCTCACAGAAAGTTTCCCACCAATCTTTGACATGGGGAACGACTTTGAGGAGCACAAAAGTAATATTTTCTTTATTTGAGGAGTTATGGACAGAGAAATACCCTTCTAGAAGATTCAACCATTTGTCTACAACATCTATGTCTATATGAACTTCAAATATAGGAATATCGAAGTTGATTTGTACCTTGAAGGGGAAGGTTCCTCCGTTTGAGGAAGGCATGTCACCTGTTGGTAGTCACTGAAGGATTTGCGCAAAACTATCCATCATATTGTTCCTTTGTTGCGTGAGGGATTACTCAAGCAAAATTTTGAAGGGATCTCATGTCTCGTCGTATTTATTTTCTCCCTCCATGAGAGGTCGCTTGGGTGTGTGAGAGATTTTTTCCTCAAGAGAAACAAGCTCAAGACCCAATTCTTTGTAGCCTGACCTCGTTGGGGACATCCATTAAGAATGGAAAGGAGAAGACCACTATGATACCACTGATTCAGATTTTATGAGAAGAACAAAATGAATGCAGATTATTATCAAAATATTCTTAATGCATAATAACATATATACAATAAGACTGGTTCTATTCAATAAGGAAATAAGCTGAAACTGTAAAATGTAGCGGAAAACAAGCTTGCTAGAATGGTGGCGGCTTATCTCTGAGAAGAGATGTGATGGTTGTGCTCATTCACAAGAAGATGATTACAATGAGGCTCTCAAGGCCTTTTTACAATAAACAAGAATTTCAAAAACCCTAGACACCCAAAAACCTAACCCTAGGAGATGAAGCGCCAAAAGTCACGTGGGCCCTATTTGGGTAAGTTAATACATCAACTTCCCGGGGTCATAACTTTTGCATATGATATCCATTTTAGGTGCACGATAACCCATTGGAAAGGTCTATTCGAGGAATACACTTTTTTTAGGTGGAAATCCCTACACATTTTGACTGTGGCGAGCCCTAAAAATGTTGTTTAGGGCCTCAAAACAACCCCGAAAGTCAGGGACTCGAAAACTAGGAAAAAACTGCCGAATTGGAAAACTGCCAAAATGAGCCAGTTGGAATAGGTGGGAGGCCACCGGCATCCATCTGGATCAAGAAGGGATATCTTCGATGTGCATGCCATTTCCACAAGAAATATCAATATAATGATTTTTGTCTCATAAAAAAACCTGAAATATAAATATTTCTTGTAGGTAGATTCATACATTATTAAAGAGATGAATTAAAGATCACTTAAAGATTGCAGATAATCACTAAAGATCACAACAACCATCACATATAAAACAAGTATGAGTAATTTTTTTTACTGATCTTCCATTATTTACTCATAAATATAGAAGGATCCTTACATGATAGACATCATAGATACAATCTCCATTACAAAACTGGGAAAACTGTAATACAAGTTATACAACTTTCTCCTCTACGAAGATTCCTCATGAGGGATATCTAACAAGCCTCTCCTTTTCTATCTCTCTACTTACAACCTTATATGTTTTGTTCCCCATGGGGGCTAGCGTGACCCATAGGTCGCTTATATAAGTGGATCATGACTAACTTTACACGAATTCACAGGTCCTCTAGCCAATTGTTACAATCTTATATAATATGTTCCACATGGGGACCACCATGACCCATAGGTTGCTTACATAAGTGGATAATAAAAAACTTTACATGTATTCATAGGTCCTCGAGCTAGATGTTACAACTTTGAGGTGATGCTTAGTACTTGAGGCACACTCCACCTTGTTGTAGCTTGTCGTCCGTTGCAATCGATACTTAAAAGGGTGTTTTATCTAGTCAGTAGCTTCACACTGTGGGTGGGTATTGAAGAAAATTACATTTCCAATGGGTTCTAAAATTGTTCAGTACACCGAAGGGTCTAATGGAATATACATAATGCGGTATGAATATGGAGGGTGCACCACTAAGAGGGAAGAGAGAAGGGGAAGTATTGGGGACGAGCTCGAGGAAAAAGACTATGGTGGGGATGGACAGGATTGATACCAAAAAGGTATATGTTTACCAATTGTTATGGACTTGTTCCTAATCAATTGGCACGATATCCTATACGTGGGTCAAACGCCTTCAACGCCCATTTGGCCCAACCAACCCGAACATATTCTTTCTTGCGAAATACTTCTTCTCCCATCTCCTTGTACTGTTGCATTCCATTGAAACTGTTGGCATCATCGATTCCTCCCCTCAATATTTTCTCCATTTTCTTTAGTCCTCCCACTGCTACTGAAGACTCCCCCTATCTTCGTCTTGCAGCTTCCTGGACTGTCGATGTTGATTCAGAGTGCTTCTTCTTAACTGGTGGAAACATCTACATATGGGTGCAATACTGTGACCTCTTAGCTGACCACCCGAATCCTTCCCAAGTTTCCCCCATGGTGGTGTAGTCTAAACGTTCTAAGTTTAATTGGCATTTTTCACCTAAATATGGTGATCCAAATCTAGGTGAAATCACAATTTATGTTGTTTAACTTGCATTTATGAATGCATAAATGGATTCAACGTCATGAGAAACCCCTGGGGCACTCATATTACACAGACTTAACCACTTAAAGGGATACTTATTCTACCATGGACCATTGTCCCTTCATTATATAAAGGGTAACTATGGGACATGGTAGTACTCGTCAGGACAAGCCATCATATGATTTCAGAGGTCACATTAACCAACATCTGATTGAAATTCTCTTATAGGCTATTTTGTGACACAACTGATCTGTGTCAGGTATTGTCCAGCCTACCCACATCATGAAAAATTCTAATATGTACTATGTTCATCCATTAATCCTTGTACTTATCAATCATATCTCTTTTCCATTCATGTTTAATTTACATATGGAGGTAGAGCGAGCATAATTATCCTGCATAGAACATTTTTATCCCTCATAACAAGCATAATTGATGTCTCGATTGAGACAACGCAAACATAGTTAGCACGAGTTGGAAATTTTTAGCCTCATAGCAGGCATAATTGACATATCGATCGAGACAATGTAGGCATAATAAGCCTACGACGAACATTTTTACCACCCTAGCTGGCATAATTAAGGCCCAATTTGGTGCCAAACACACCAATGACACAAAAATTTGCTGACATGGCAGTGCAATGTAGGTTCCATAGAGGTAGGACATGGGGAAATGGTGGTCACGATGGTGATGTCATTGGTATTGAAAATCTTCGAATATGAGTCGGAAATACAATGAACACTAAACTATGTCGGATGTTCGACGAACGTCGGGGGACCAAGAAAAAAGTATAACAAAATTTTGAAAATTAGTGGGTAACATTCGATGGTAAGGTGGATTTTGTCCATAACATTGGAACACCCCATTGGACTTCAACACCATATGTAGTAGTGTGAGTATGAGCCTTCAAGAAGGTTGGATAGTTTGGAGACTGGTCGATTAAGTTAATGGTATAAGAGCTAAGAGTTTATGGGTGATTTTATGGGGAAATGGTGAAATTTTCTAGTGCCTCTCCATATCATTAGGAACCAGGGTGGCTGGGTACGTTACATCCAAAAAGTGAGAATCACACAAGCAAGTCCTCCAAGGCAATATATCTCCTCTTATCCTCTCCTCAACAAGTACAATCTATGGTTTAATCACTAAACGCTATCTCCAATGTCTCCAAGGTATGAAACCTTAAATCTAGTATTCAAGATGCTCCAAAAACCCCAAGAAATCCTAGTGCCTTGAACAAGAGAGATAAAGTACAAATGAAGATGCACAAAATAGAGAGAGAGAGAGATATTATCGCTTCTCTAGTCACATCTCTAGCACAAGATGATGAACATATATATATATATATATATGATAAGGTAAGGGAGGCCAACAAAACATATGTGGGCTAAACCATTTCAAGCAACCTACAAAACCACAATTAGGATCACACATGTGAAGCGTTACACTCCAAGGGTACACATGCCAAGATCCAAGATGATGTTATACAAAAGAAAGGATCCAATGTAAAGGAACTCCATGAGATGTGTCCAACACTCCTCCTACAATCCTCTAATGACTCCAATGCTTCTCTTAATCCACGTTCTCCACTAGGTCTACTCCCCCTATAAAAACATTGTTACAACCCAAGCTTCTCCTAGTCAACTCCATGCCTAGATGCAATAATCCAAGCTGCCCCATGTTGTTTACAAATAAATTCCCTCCTCTTGAATGCCAAAAAATTATCCTCGAGGGAATGCATTCTCCAAGAAAGAAACCTCCTCCATGTGGCTGACATGTAAAATGTCACCAAGTTTTCTAAAGATATTTAATGCTCCAATGAAGAATGTCATATAAGCATCCAACTGAGGTCAATCAACCACTAAGTAAGACACCTCCAATGTGAAAATACATCACTGGCCATCTATGGGATAATCATACACCATATACCCCAAATCTCATGGAGCACCCCAAAACTTGGTGTAAACACTTTTGGAGTAACCCCAAAAGCTAACACTCCCTCTTTACAAGGAAAGTGTTTTCACCAACACCTATTGACTCCCTCTGCAACTCCATCAAACCTATCATCTGGAAATATATACTTGTTGTAGTCTTGGAATCAATCCAAACATCATCATCCATTAAGGTATCACATCTCTCATCCTCAGGACAACTGTGAGGCTCACACATGAAATAAACCAATGTAATGTGGCTAGCATATATCAAGAGGTATACCCATCCTAATTGAAGATCTAGGCGCTTCTACGTGCTCTCAATATTCTTGCAATGTTTGTTTGATCCATAACGTATTTCTATATGATATAGTAGACATACCTACACCCAATGTCACATCATCTCCCTCTGAATTTGACTCATCTCGACTTTCGAAGTCCGTCTCTAGAACAACAACCTCCTCTCTCTCCCTAATCACTAAAGGAGAATCTTGTGAACTAGAAGACCTCAAAAACTCATCGAACTTCACATCTTTGCTCACCACAATATTCTATTGTGCCAAAATATCAATCCCATAAGCCATAACAATATCACTATATCCAACAACACAAGATGCTATCACAACATCTTATATCTCTTAAGAAAACTGACCACCTATAAATATGAAGGAACATAACTCTATATCACCTGCAACCTACCAAAATCCAACATCCCTCAAGTCAACATCGTAGGCCAAAATCATCTCCAATCATATCACGAGTTGTCCAAGACATCCAAAAAAGATAATCACATCTCCATACAAGGCCAAGACTAGCAAATCACATCTATCACAATCACAAACACACAAATCTACACAAGTCACATCCATCCTAAAATACCAAGCATGTTCTTAATGGGCTCCTAAATTGTCATCCTTAATACCTTTTTCCATTTACCTTTACACTTCATTTTTATACCATTTACCTTCCATTTTGATACATCATTGTACCTTCTGCCATGTTATTGCAAAGGTATATTTCTTCTTCATAATGCACGATTAATTGAATTTATGTTAATGTTTTAGGAAGAAATAGTGTTTTCATATTTGACTTGTAGAGACAAGGATTGCCACATAACAGGTTGTCAAGTGCGAGTCTAGCCTTTCCAACTTGCTGCATAACTGATTGCTACGAGTCTCAACTATCTTATCTTATTGCTACAAGTCCATGCCATTTATCATTTGCTGAAAAATATCCATCCAACCTCTATGTCACTTTGCTACCAATGTGCACGAATATTTTTCTGTTGCAAATGCTAGATTGCAACTCTGAATTCTACGCATCAGGAACACCAAATTCGAGCCAACTTTTATAGAGAAGGTTCAATAATAAATGAATGGTCGGTAGCATATTCCAGTTGGAAAATTGACGAGAAGTGATTGGTTGAAGCTATTAAAGGATTTCAGACTTGTCCCACATGATTTGTTGGGATTATTCTGTCTCTGTTAGAACATGTTGTAATTCACTTAGACAGATCACAAACAACTTTCCCGAACTCTTTAATTTCTGTTATGTTTTTACTATTTCATGTAGCAACGGATTGAGAATATTTTATTCTCAAGCACATTGTCGTTACTCATATTTAAAACTATTTATCAATTGATAATTAGGGAGCATCCCCAATGAAAAATATTTCTCCTTCAGTTCTACCAAATTTCAATCGCCTCCCCAACCAAGATCCTGATACCTTCCCCTTTGAGTTCGACATCTTGTGTAGAAGCTACAACTATACTTTGGATGTCTTAGAAGTTGATGTTATTCCCTGCCACCTTAAAGAACACAACACTTCGCTGGTTCATGTGTCTTGGAAGAAGTACCATCCATACTTGGGATGAAATGAGACAAGCATTTTTAAATAAATATCAAGACTAATGCTAGGCTTGAGACTTATGAGAAGATATATTTAAGATGACCCATATAGAGGAGGAGAGTTTAGAAGACTACGTGGAAAGGTTCCAATATAACTTGCAAAGGTCAAAACGAGGTCAACTTCTTAAAGACACTTTGTGAACTATCTTGATAAGGGGTTCAATTCGAGATGAATGTTTGGATATTTTGAATTTGGTGGGAGGAGGGGATATTTTCCAATTGAGTTTTGATGACATATGTGAGTTATGAAAGGAGTATTCACATGGAATCTCAAAACATGGGAGAATTCCTTGATACATTTTTGCTAGAATTACAAAATTAGTTGGAGGAGGGGTCATTCGAGATGAAATTGGTAATCTTCTAGATAATTTTAAGACATATATTATCAGTTCTCTAAGTTCACAATTTGATATGTTGCAGGTTAAAAGGAAGCTGGAGGAGGAAGAATGAGAACTATCTATCTTTTGCTCCAAATGCAGAAAAAAACATCCCTTGAGGGATTTCCCATTGAACAACATTGAAGTTTGCGGAATTTGTGAGCAAAAACATGCTACTACTAGCTTCCCTTCTCTGCTATGAATAAAATATGTGTACCAAGGGGCAAATGAAGAAGCATAGCATATTTGCTTCATTTCTAAAAAAATGACCTTGGTAGCTAAGACCTCTAGGTATGACTCACAACCCTTCACAATTTTTCAATACTTATTGGACTAATCAAGAACTACAATATCCTTCTCCCCCCTAGTATTCATGGACACCTCAACTAAACCAAGGATATCAATGGACACAAGGTTAGTGGAGCTCTCCCGATGGAACCCAACAACAATCAACTCCACAATTTCCACAACAACAACAAATCCAATTTCTACAACAAAAATTATAGTTGCCTGCTAGAAATCCTCCACCAAGGCCACAAATACCTACTCAACCAACTCCTAACCAAAATAATAAACCAACTCAATCCAATTACAACATTGAGTTGTCCAACTCTCCTACTTATGTTTATTTATTTATTTTTCTTCTGTCTGGCAAAATCGACGACTGGGTCGGGCTCGTACTCGCGTGACATAGGGTTGATTCCGACCGCTACCACTATAACCTCCAGGTGTTCTACAGTTCCCACTACACAACACACAAGATAGGGCGAGGGTTTCAAACTTGTAACATCACATAACAAACTTCCTTTACATTTCCACTATTTCCAATTGCTCTTCACCCCCGAGGGAATTTAACTCTCCTACTTATGTTATCCCCATGTAGAATGTTAATATATCCATCTGATATCAGGGAGAATCCTCAATAACACAACTTCTCCAATCATCACAGAGGATGATGTTGAGGACAACTTGATACGAAACAATTATGTAGAAAACCAACCTTCCACCGATCTACCAAATACACCACAAGCCACCTCCCTAGGAAACTTGAAACAACCACAACTCATAGGCATGCAAAATCATCCCTATCCAAAGAGGTTAAATTTAGATAAACCTTTGGCTCAACTTGAGTTTGAGTTTCTTAGGGAGTTGAAAAATGTGTGTCAAGATCTCACTTTTTCAAGAAATCAACAAGTACTTATTTATGCTAAAGTTGTCCGTGAAGATTGCCTAAAGAATCTTGGTAGAAAGAAAACATATCCTCCTACTATGCATGTTATTGGTCAACTAGCTGATCTTATGCTTGGAAAAAGATTTATTGCAAATATGTAGACCCAAGCAACTCTATTGTTGATGTTCACATTAACAATACATGCATTCCCAATATTTGATCGATTTAGGGGCTGCCATAAATGTAATGACCAAAGATACCAGAGCATCTTAAATGATCCAACTTATGACAAACTCCTACATCCCTTCAACTAGCTAACCAATCTACCGTCAAACTTAAAGGAATCCTAGAAGACATTGTGGTCGATATAGAGTCCTGAGAGTACCCAACTGATTTCATTGTCTTGCAACCAAAATTCACTCTTGGGGGTTATCCCTTAATTCTAGGAAGGCCATGGATAACCACTATTGATGCTTAGATTGGTTGTAGATTATGAGATATGACTATCTCTCAAGGAAACTCCACTAAGAAACTCACCTTATACCCTTATGCCAAGCCAAGCACTGATTCTGACTCACCGATTTGGATATGCAATGAAGGTAGTGATAAAGAGAATTCCTTGCAAATACTTACTCTTGATTAGATGATCCTTTATAGGGAAGATATTGAAGATGAAATTATCAATAAATTTATTATATATCCCAGTTCATTTGAACAACCATCCTCTATATTCTTCAAATACATTTTGGATCAGAAAATTCAAGAAATTTATTCAATCATTGATCTCTCTTCATAGTCAGACTGTATGCCTTACCCATTTTTCTCCATAGAATAAAATTCCACTACAACTGTAGAGATCAACCCTGACAAAACTTTGAATATCAATGGTAGGCTAGATGCTTTATAGAAGGAACAATCAATCTCACTATTACATGAATATAGTGGTGCTTTTGCATGAGATTACATTGATATGCAAGTGATCCATCCTTATCTATGCACTCACCATATTTACATAAACTATGAATCCCCCCATCCAACAACCCCAATGATGTATGGACATTTTTCTACTTGAGATAGTGAAAGGTGAATTACAAAAATTACTTAACATCAACTTCATCTATCCTATTTTCAATAGTCTGTGGGTATCACCACTAGTGATTGCTCCTAAAAATAATGGAAAGTGGTGGATCTGTGTTGATTATTGTGAAATAAAAAAGGCCACTTCAAAAGATTATTTTCCTCTTCCCTTCATAGATCAAGTGTTGGACACATTAGCAGGGAAACAATACATTTCTTTCCTTGATGGGTTTAGAGGATACACTCAAATATGCATTGCCCCTGGGGATCAAGACAAGACAAATTTCATCTACCCATGGGGAAACTTTTCTTATTGAGTCCTTCCCTTTGTTCTTTGTATTGCACTCGCCACTTTTCAATGTTCTATTCTTGGAATATTTTCCGACTTGATCCATGATTGTGTATAAGTATATATGGACAACTTAACTGTTTTTGGGAAGACATTTGAAGAAGCTTTGACTAATTTGAGTAAAGTGATTAAAAGGTGTCAAGAAAAAAATCTCTCACTTAGCAATGAAAAATCTATTTACTACTAACCGAAGCGATTGTTCTTGAGCATCGTGTTTCTCCTGCAGGCATAAAAGTGGATCCCACAAAAATAGAGGTAACATCCAAACTTCCCATACCAAAAAGTTAAAAAGATGTTTGCAGTTTTCTAGGACATGTTGGCTATTATCGTAGGTTTATTGAAAATTTCACTAAGTTAACATCTCCTTTGTTTATTTTAATTAAAAAATACTTAGAATTCTATTGGAATAACCAATGTCATATTACTTTTGAAGCCTTAAAGGAAAATTTGTATGTCACACTTGTGTTAAGGGGGTCAGATTGGTCCCTACCATTTCACATTTCTACAAATTATTTTGATGTAATACCCCTAGGCTGAACCCCGATTGTAAATGTACATATGCTTTAAAGGCTAGTGAGCTAGGATGTTTTGGGCCAAAGTGCCTTTGTGTATATATATATATATACACAAAGGCACTCTGGCCCAAAACATCACTAGCGATCATAGCGATCATAGAAAATGGAATATGTAATCACACTCAATTATGTTAATAAAATACATCACTATTGCAGACTAAGTCAGATGAAATCATATGGGGGGCTAGGACTCCACGAGACAGAAAGGGGGCTAGGGCTTGAGAGGAAAAGGGGCTAAGTCAAGGGGAATTAGTCCAAGTAATAAAATAATATTATTCCTAAGTCATAATATTTATGACATAATTTTATCCTAAGTACTTAAGGGAAGGGAAAAAATTACCAAGTGGAGTGAAAGGAAATTCCTAGAGTGACAAGTGTCAAGATAGGAACATCCAATTATAATGTGGGGAACTTAGTGTAATTCCCATCATTAATTCCATGATTCATTCAATCATTTGATTCCATCATCAGTACCTTTGATGGGAGGGATAGTCGTGAGCCAATTGAGTACCCAAACAAGAAAATAATTCATTCCAAAAATTTCCAGTGAAAGTTGGATCTCTGTCACTTACAATAATCTTGGGGACTCCATGTAGCTTTTGATTTGTTTCCATGAATGATACAACTACTATAATTGATTTTAAAGGATGAGAAAGAGAGAAAAAATATGCATACATTGTTCAATCAATCCAATACTACCATGATGACATTCTTTCCTTGATATTTGGGTAAACTTGTTATAAAATCCATTGAAACTTATTCATAACGTTGACTCGGCATAGCTAATGGTTGTAAGAGAGATGGAATCTTGGTTGTCTCTCCCTTATTTTGTTGGTATACCACACATTCAGACACAAACTTTTAAACATCAGTTTTAAGACATTCCTATAAAAAATCCTTCTCGATCCTGTGGTATGTTTTCAAGATTCATGAATGTCCTTCTATAGTAGAAGTGTGCAATTTCAGAATGACCTTTTATTTGAGTTGGGAATTATTACATAAATATAGGCGATCATGATACCATACAAAATTATTCTTCCATACAAAATTATGTAATGAATTGGGGTCCTCCTATAGTTGTTGAATGATCTTGCATACCTCTTGATCTCACCTCCATTCTATCCTTGCTTCTTCGACCCAATAAGATTGCATAATATAAATAACACATAGTGAACCTTCTGTTTCTTCTTCTTTCCTTGAAAAGGCATTTTCCACAACATTATGTTTTCCTTTTTTGTAGATAATATAAAAGTCATAACCTAACATCTTTGTAACCCATTTTCGTTGCTATTACGAAGATAATCATTTATCTAAGAGGTAATTCAAACAATAATGATACATTTTTACTTTTAAGTGTCTTCCTATTAGGTAAGGGCGTCATTTATTAACTGCATGTAGTATGACCAACATTTATTTTTCATAATGGGTTTGAGTAAGTTTTTTCCTTTAAGTTGGCTTCTTTCGAAGGAAAGGGGCCTTCCTTCTTGCATTATAACGACACCAATGCCATGGCTAGAGGCATCACACTCCATAATAAATGTTTTTGTGAAGTTAGGTGTGGCCATGACAAGAGTTGTACACAACCTCCTTACATTTTTCAAAATATTTTGTTTTTGCTTGAGTCCAATAAAATGCTTTCCTTCTTTAATAATGTTGTTATAGGTGTTGTTATTTTATCATAGTTCTTGACAAACTTACTGTAATAACCTTGTCAATCCTAAGAATCCTCCTATTTTCTTCAAGGTTTTGGGAATTAGCCATTCCCTCATAGCTTCAATTTTGTTAGGGTCCACTTTTACAACTTCATGAGATACAATATGACCCAAATATTCCATTTCTTGAACCCCAAAGGAACACTTGGAAGTCTTTGCTTAAATTTGTCTCTCTTCTAATAGTTGTAATACTCTGTCAACATGTTGTACATGCTCTTTCCAATATTTGTTGTAGATTAGTATGTCATAAAAAAATACCAACACAAGTTTTCTAAGGAAGGGCTTGAAAATAGAATTCATCAAGATTTGAAATGTTGAAGGTGCATTAGTAAATCCAAATGGCATAACAAAAAATTCATAAGGACCTTCATGTGTTCTAAAGGTTGTTTTGGGAATGTCTTCATGCCTCATTCTGATTTGATGATATCCCAAATGAAGATCCAACTTAGTAAATAAAATTGCTCCGTGCAATTCATCTAATAATTCATAAATGCCAATGTTACAAAAAACTAAGTCCTATGGATAAGGGTTAGGGCCACAATAGAGAAGTGCCCTAAAATACCACTCTCAGACTCAAATTGGGTAGTTAATTAAAATTAACTACTTGTAATAACTAACTTTCATAAGATAGAAAATAGAACATACCCGTAATCCAACATTTGATGTCTATCCCGCTCAATAAATTTCGCTCCAGGACTCTTGCACAACAATCCTTTGAAAACTCCTGCAAACAAAGAGACAAGAAATTGCAAATAGGTAGTTATCTGCTAACTAGCTAGACATGATCATTTCAATTTGCATAATAGATTAAAAAAAGATATAAATAATCTCATTAAAAGAATGAATAAACAAATAGAACTCGACGAGAACGAGCGATCTTTTATTAACAACAACATAGAAGTTGGTTACAATTTGTAACTGCTTGGCACGGTCCCGAAACTCGGCTCCAAGTTACTCCACCCAAGGCCAGAGATGATAAGCACAATCTCCAAGGATTTGTGTTCCAACAGGTCCAAGGAAGCAATGTCTTTCTTTCTAACAAGATAGAGAGAACACAAATTATGAAAACAAGGGTTTTCAGAGGGGAAGGACAATCTCAGAAGCAAGGGGAAAATGAGACTTGCAGGGCTATAATGAAAATGGTAGCATAATGATCCATTTCTTTGTTATCTTTTTCTTCCATCCCAAGGCTCTAATTTATACTCCCTTTTGACAGTTGGAGTAGTTATGAATGAGCTACAAGAGGTCGAGAACCTAGGGAACTCATCAACTCCGCCTGAAATATTGGGATTTATTATTATTTTGAACCAAGTAAACATGTATGCACGTTACTAACTAGAAAGACGCGTATGTACACGAGTTTTTTTAAGGAGAGTTGTGTACATCAAGAAAAATGGGATTTTTAAAGTATTTTTTGGGAGGAAAAGGGGGATTTTGGTCTTGCAAGTAGGAAAAGGGATGAAACTAAGGCCAATGAGTCATCATGAACATCTGTGGTGTCAAATGATGCTATAAAAGACATGAATAGGAAACTTATTTTTGATGGTCATTTTGTTGAGTGGTCTATAATTTGGACACATATGCTAAGAACCATAATATTTTGCAACCATCACCACAAGTTGATCCAGATT